>APFE030755175.1:75543-114329 GCA_000404065.3 Pinus taeda
GTTTGAGCGGTAACAGGTACCACAGTAAAAAGTTGGTACGAGAAAAACTGAACAAATAACACTTCCATTGAGAAAATCAATCTGAGAGCGCAACTCCACCCTCTTGTGGCCCCTTTAAGTCCCTTACAACTAAGCACCTCATTCCATCACAACACCTTAGATCTGAAGGAACTCACCCTTGAGAACACATGGATGGGCCCCTATTCCACATTCTTCCTTTGTTTCCAAACACCCAAAGACCGAGATAGATCCCTCTAGGCTAAAAGAAGGTTGTCTTTACTCTCATGCACTCAAAGGATCTTCCTCGATCCGAACCTCACAAAACCTCAACAAGCAGAGCTCAAATCCTCTAGGGATTTGGTCATAGTTGCGAAAAAGAAGGGAATTGAGCAATTATTCATGATCTCAAAGCCATCTTTGTGATTCAGCCCCTTTGGAATACTCCCACCCTTGGGCCAAATGAGAGTCCCATTCAACTGGGGGTATGTTAGGGGAGATTGACCCACCATCTCCATTTTAGTTGTTGGAATTGCAATCTCCACCCTCACCCCAAAGTTGTTGAAGAATCTAGGGCATTCAAGTTCTTCTTCTCGATGATAGCTATTTGTGAGACACTTTTTACTTTTTCTTATTAGCATAATCTTCTCTTTGTTATTATTAGAGTGTGTGTTTCTTATTTCATCAAGTAGCTACCAAAACAAAAGAGACAAGAACACAAGATGTCGGCTTTCTGCAAGGGCCAAAACCCCTCCTCTTTGAAAGGAAAACCCGCACAAAATTCTTCTTATAGTGATTCCAATTGGCGAATACCAAGACCATGACCGTTGACCTATTTAGCCACTCAAAGACCAAGACACCAATCCTCTTCTTCATCATTGTTTAGATAACTCTTAGGCCATCACTACTGCACCATTGCTGCACCTTTACTGAGATCTTCACCATACCAATGAGATCTCCATATATATGGATGAGATATGCACCTAAATCCACCGAGATCATGATTGTTTCACCATAGTTGCACCTTCACTGAGATCATAACCTTGTGACTATGTCTCCATTAAGATCGATACCATATCTATGCTAAGATCATGACTGCACCTTGAAGTATGTCGAGACAGAGTGTGTTACTATGAGACCTTCTCATCATAATTATGCCAAGACAGTGTGTGCTACTGTGGGATCCCTGAAATCACCTTCATCACCGAGACTATGAATGTGTTTTCTTCACCAACATTGTATCACTGAGATCCTTTAACTAAGCCGAGACTGGGACTACATATTGGTATGCTGAGACCGTGCTTATAGGAGGCTCATACATCACCAAAAAACACAGAAATCCTTCTTCATCCACAACAAAGAACTACTGTACTCATCTGAGATTTTTGAGCCACTGTAATTGTTCGAGATTTCAGAGGATCCAAGTTCTTGTTCTCCACTTTTGCGCAAACCCTAGTTGGGTATATATAGTGGTTTTCCCTCCATATTTAGCCGACTTGAACCAACAGAGAGATGTGTCACTTCAAGTGAACCAACAAGAGTGTATTCAATTCATTTTGCAGACCGACATCAAGAGGATTGTGCTTGTCTTTTAGGATGGATTTTCTAGACACTAGGTTGACTCATATATTTTACAAATGCTCAAGAAGAGCTCTCCATACATGACATTGACTCTTTGACTCAATAATAAGTCCTAAGGCTCTCAATGGGAGCCACTGACAAATAAACCTCTTGCTCATGAAACCCTTGCAGCAAGGCATACAAAAATAGTTTTATTTCTTTCATTTCATTGTTTACAAAGATCATGTCACTATGAAGACCGAAACTAGTTATACTTTCTTCAACACTCCCTCTTGACTAGGGAGGTATTCATAATAGTACTTGGTCATTCTCAATCTGAAGAATTTGTCATAAGAAGAATCGGATTGGTAACCCATCTGTATAGCATCATAGTAACCAAGATTGTTTCTAGAGCAAGGCCTTAACTGACAGCTCTATCTCTCATCAGATCAAAGCACAATGTTGGCGAGACCAATGACTATAGACACCTTCATCATTGTCTCTCGAGGTACATACCCACCCGGGTGTTCACTAAGTATGACCTTCTAGGACTATTCTTATCTTGGGTTCCCAGCCCTCAAAGAAGATCGGTCCTCTTGCCTACTCTTATCTTGGATGCCCTACACATCCTCAAAGAGCATCGGATGCCAGATGATTACCCAATCCTCCATTCTTTCTTCCCAAGTGAAGAAAAGAATGTTATGTCTATCTCTCCCTCTTAACTACGGAAGATATGCCCATTCCTGTAAAGGAATGTACCCAAGTTCCCTCTGACCAGGAAGTTGCCCAAGCTCCCTCTCGATTAGGGACTTGTTAGAGCTCGCTCTTAACTAGGGACCCCCTTTTCATCAGTAGCTTCTTCTTCATGGGTCCTTCAGCTAATTGATCAATTTCTTTCCTTGATGTCATGAGATTCAATCGAGCTTCTTCCTTGTAGGGCATTAGCCATCCATCACTTTCCTTCTTGGTTCGTCATGTCATTCCTTTCTTCATGTAAAGTGGCCTTCTTGATACATATCTGGAACCTTCGTCATATGGCTACTACTTCCTTATCATGTTTCTTTCAGGAATTTCCATCCACCACATGGATGTTAGTTGTACTTGTACTTACAACTCTTGTTCCAGTAGCCCTGCATGAACTCATCCAGATATTATTCAAGAAATCAAAACATAACATTAAATCAAAAAGTGCCTTACAAGATGGCTCTTCATCATGACATCTTCTTGTGGGTATCAGCATCCTGCATACATGTTGACACATCTCCCAAAAATATCCATTGTCAAGGGTCTCCATCTTTTCCATCAAATTCTTCATATCTTTCCGGGAGATTTCCTAGTCAAGTCTTCTTGGTCTTTTGGATGTTGATCGCCTTCATCAGGGTTGCATATCTCACAATTTCTTCTTTCCTCACACATTCCATTCCCAGGAGCTTTCAATCAGAGTTTCTTAATAGTAGTCAACCACCTCATACTTCATATGAGGACATATTATGTTGATTTCATCTCGTGTGCCTTATGCCTTCCTACATCCTTTCAAAGGAGGAGTTCCTTTTTCTCTTGTTCATGCATCTCAGGATAGAAGTAATGATCCATGTTACCTGCAACCATATGACATGACATTATAATATTAAATACAAGCATACATACCTCATTTTACCTTTAGGTCATCTAGGCTTCTTCCAGCAGTTTCCTTGATTGAAAAGATCTCCAATCCCTTGATCTGATTCATTTCTTATGTCATCATACAATCATTCATGAATTCCACAAGTTGGAGTTCCTGATGAAAAACTTGCTTCTTCTCTAAATTATTGATCCCTTCGATGACGATTCCATCAGAAAATCTTGAGGATCTTGCATATCCCCAACTGGCATATGTTTCCTTTTTGACTTGATGTATAATGAGCCTCATCCTGGATGACTTCTTCCTTTCCTTCAATGTCCAATGAGGTTCCCAAGAGTTATATCCTTCATGTCTATTTGCCATGGATTTTGTCCTTCATGATTCCCATGGTGATGTCACGAGCTCTTGTTTATAATGCTTCCACGATGCATCTTATTATCATGGTCATATCTAAAAGATTTAGGGGCTTGTGATAGGACCCTTTTGTGAGGGATACCACCTCAATTATAGTAGAGATCTATTACTTCCTCTTTCCTTGGTCCTTTTCTTCAGCCTCCTCCATCTTTTCGATGATATGAGTTTCTTTCCATAATCTTTCCATATCATTGAATCTTAGCTATACTATTTTGTCTTGTTTGAAGACCAAACTCCCCTTTCCTTTTTGCACATGTTTCAGTCGTTTAACCTTCAATGTGTTTGCCATCATCTTGTCTTTCTCTATCTAGCATAGAGACCACAAATTGTTGAATGACGTAACCTTCTTGTTCATGGACATTTGTTACCTTGCCTATCAGTTAGAACAATGATGATTATCTTCATCTCCCAATTGAGATCTTATGAAGATATTCCTTCATTCTTTGATACCTTCAATAAGTGACATGACCTTCTTCACTGCATTTCAGAGAGTATATCTTCTAGTATTTCATCTCTCTTTTATGTCACCTTTCCTACTAAATAGGGATGAGAGGACCTAGCACTGATTTCATATGACTTATCTTTCGAGGACTATATCTATCCTCCTTTCTTATGCAAGGAATCTTGATGACCCAACCGATTTATAGATCTCCTTGCAAACACGAAGTTATTTAATCAAACTTGATTATAGAATGAAAAGATACTTGACAAGTGAAGATGAACTCTTCCACTTGATCACTTTGATGATGATTGAAGAAGATGTATTAGGGCTTCTTCTTGGATTATCTTCTTTCAATTGAGAAAGCCTTTCCTCAATAGAAAAGGTTGCTCCTTTTGATAAGTATGATTTGTTGCTTCTTCAGATGATCTTCTTCTAGGGTAAGGAGATGATCCTTGCTTGTGAAGATGGCATTGCCTTTTTCTTGTGGGGTAGATCAAGACTGCTTCTAGGGTTTCAACTTGATGAGGGACTTCGTGGTCTTTTGATGATCACTATGAAGACAAAAGTCCTTGTAGTTGTAGACTATTTCTTTGATCTAGTGTTTGATCCTTCAACGTAGATCTTGATCCTTTTGACATCCTTCAACTTGCTTTGATGCCCTTCTCGAAACTTAATCCTTGAAAGTCCCTTTTCTGCCCTTCCTTTGAATTCAGCACCTTAGCTATGATACCATGTCGAAGAATCTAGGGCATTCAAATTCTTCTTTTCGATGATAACTATTTGTGAGGCACTTTTTACTTTTTCTTATTACCACAATCTTCTCTTTGTTATTATTAGAGTGTGTGTTTCTTATTTCATCAAATAGCTACCAAAACAAAAGAGACAAGAACACAAGATGTTGGCTTTCTACCAAGGCCAAAACCTCTCATTCTTTGAGAGGAAAACCCGCACAAAATTCTTCTTACAGAGATTCCAATTGACGAATACCAAGACCATGACCCTTGACTTATTTAGCCACTCCAAGGCCAAGACACCAATCCTCTTCTTCGAATTGTCTTACTATGATAGTGTTGAAAGTACTTGTTCAATCTTCATTCTGAAGATGATCCGAGTTGCTTTCATTGTGGTGTATCAAAACCCATTATTGAGACATTCGAACCTCTTCCTTCCTTTACAAGATATCTTTAATATGTTAGATAAACACTGAATTAGCTCACTGTAATTTTAGTTCCATCATCCCTATAAGTGTCCTTCAAACTGCCTTTAACCGTGACCATAGCTCTAAATCCATGCTGGGAAATCCAAGGAGTTGGCAATTAGACGATTTCCCTTATTAACGACATTAACTTGTGATGTTTTCATTATTGTATTACATCTCTTAATTATATTTTGTTATCATCAAGATTAATGCCAAGCGACAAATAAAAGAACACAAGATATAGGCACGCTACCAGAGCAAAACCCCCCTCAAGGGAAAACTGTTGGAAATATTGAGAGGGGGGGTGAATCAATATTTCTTTTCAAATATTATTTATATCAATTAAAAACATTTATATTTGGAACACAAAAGTAGATAACAGAAATAGATGCTTTTATTAATGTGATATTTACATTAAATCAAGTACAATATATATATATGGTTTCAATCAATTGCCAAGCACCAACTTGGACTATTTGTGAGGTTCCAACCTCTAGAGCACCAACTCTGTCTTGTCAAGGCACCAACCTTGAATTTAGGAACACCAACTCCCAAGGACACCAATCCTTTCAGTTCTGAGGCACCAACCACAAGGGCTCCAACCCTCTGCTGTAAACAGTCTAGATCTGTTTGGTTGTAATTCTCTGCACCCAACCCTCCTAGGCCTATGACTTACTTTTGTCCTCCTGTTCCTTCCACTTTCGCCATAGCTTCGGCTTCCTTTATTTTCTTACAGTTTTTTCAGTTACCCTAAACTTTCCTTGTTCTCTGTTTTATATTCCTGATACCCCTGACCTTTGGCTTCCTTTCTCCGCTGGCTCTTCAGCTTCCTCAACGCTCGCTTGATCTTTCAGCTTCCTCTGTGCTCACTCTTCGGCTTCCTTTGTCTCTTCAAATCCATCAACACACACAAGACACGTTAATGTGGAAGAGAGGCCGAATTACAATAGTGTTGCATATTAAAAAAATATCAGAGAGGCCCTTTTTAATATTCATACAATATACATTAATTGTTCATCGAAACAATATAAGAGAGACTATAGCCATATAGAGGTCCCACATGCCACGTCATCCTTTTATCACAATCGCAAGTTCTAGAGGTCTTTTATAAGTCGTGCCCAAAACATCGCCGATGGGTGATTCCCCTTCTGGATGCGATATTATATTAACTCCACAACTTTATCGCAATCGGTAGATTTGCACATAACATAGCCAATTCCCCGATACCCAGACGCGATATTGTTATAAATTGTTTTTAATAACTCCGTTGGGTCCATATATATATATAAATATTATATATTATAAATATATATCGCAATCGGCGCCTTCAATGTGGCAAGACTTTACAAGAGGCTTGCAATATGCGACGGATGAGATAATATATTAAATCATATTGCAATGGTCCAGTCGGGTCTGTATACATATTGCAATCGGTAGTCCGGTGGTGTGAATTCTTTTGAACATTGCGATTCAACGGATGCAATATTTCAATAGGTCGTATTATAATGTTGCAGCGGGTCCGCATACATATATCGCATCTATATATTATATACTCTTCTGCTCTTTGCTATAACCTGTTCAGGTCCGTGTATTATCGCATCTATATATTATATACTCTTTTGCTCTTTGTTATAACCTGTTCGAGTCCATGTGTTATCGCATATATATATATATATATATATATATATATATATTATATATATATATATATATATATATATTATATATATATATATATATCGCAATTGCATATTTAATGTGCCATCCCTTTATAACTTATGATATGATATTAAGCGGTATTCCTTAGCGATCCTCCACCGTTGATCTACTCACGATCCGACAGTCAACACTTAACCCAATCAACCCAGAATCGTTCGTTGATCCTTCGTCGTCGATCAACCCACGTTGGATCCAACGGCCTGCATGAATTTCGTGTGAGCAATTTGAAAGGGAAATAACCACCCAAAAAAGTGGTTTTCTCTCTCCAACCGGGTGCTACGTGTCACCCATTGAATGAAATCGGGCGCTCTCCTCTAAATACCACTTACTTCCTAGCGTCCCCCAAAAAACCACTGCCATTATTACAAACCTGCCTTTTGGAATATAACCATGTGCATTCACTCTTCATCCGTCTTCTTGATTTCTGTCGATATTATATACTCCCCCGCTCTTTTGGCTCCTCTGTTAACTTTTTTGACATATATTATATGCGATACTCCCGATATGGCTCCTCCTCGTTCTCTCGCTCATACACTTACTTGGCTTTCCTGTGGCTTCCGATACCGCTCCAATGCCTCTTCTCTGCTTTGATAGCTCTGCTCTGATAGCTCCTATGACTTCCGATATGCTCTCCAATGGCTTGACTGTCTTGGCTTTCCTTTGGTTTCTCCTCATGGCTTCTTGCTCCTATTTCTTCACGGATCTGCTCTACTTCTCCTTGGCCTCACATCATTGTTTACTCATCCAAAATATTGCCATGTTGACACCAATGACAATCTAGGTCAACAATCTCCCCCTTTGTTATTGATGGCAATATTCTTCTTCTCTCCCCCTTTGACATCAATGGCAAAGGAGTGCTTAGGGACTCCCCCTATCGAACTGCTCCCCCTGTCCTGCGACATCTTTATGAATCATCTTAAAAGATGCTAAAGAGATAACTCCCATCTTTTGACGAATATGTTCAAATGCTTCTTGAGGAAGAGGTTTTGTGAAAATATCAGCGATCTTCTCCTTAGTATTGATATATTCCAAGATGATGTTTTGTTTAGCTACTTGTTCACGAAGGAAATGATACTTGATTGGTATATGTTTGGTCTTTGAGTGCATCACTAGATTTTTGTTGAGGCTAATCGCACTTGTTTTATCACAATAGACGGTAGTTGGTTGATTTGTACCTATGTTGACATCTTTTAGAGCTTCCTTCATCCATAGTATTTGAGTACAACAATTTGCAGCAGCTATATACTCGGCAGTGAAAAGATACTAAACAGTCTCCAAAAAAGAATGCATTTCCACTAGTACTTTTTCGATCATCGACACTTCCGGCACAATTAGCGTCGGTGTATGCAGTCAAAGTAAGATTTGAGCTCTTAGGGTACCAGAGACCGAAATCAGGAATTCCTTTTAGGTATCTGAAAATTCTTTACACAGCCAACAAATGGGATTGTTTAGGAGTTGATTGAAACCTTCCCACCATTCCTACTGCTTGCATAATGTCGGGTCTCATAGCAGTTAAGTACAAAAGGGCTCCAATTATTGACCTATAATGAGTTGCATCTACTGGAGGGGAGTCATCATTTTTGCTCAATTTGCAACTTGTGGTTATAGGTGTGCTCATGGGTGCACAGTCTTCCATTCCATATCTTTTAAGCATGTCTTTAAGACATTTGGCTTGAGATATAAACATGTCTGTCGTGGTTTGAGATACTTGTATTCCAAGGAAGTGAGATAACTCTCCTATCATTGACATCTCGAACTCTTTTGACATATTTTGAGAAAACTCATGGCTCATCTCATCATTATTACTAGCAAAAATCAGATCATCAACATAAACAAGTGTGACTAGTAACTTATCCTCATCTGTCTTTATGTAGAGATTACTTCCTGCGACCCCCTTCTTAAAGCCTTGTGTTGTAGATAGTGATCCAATCTTGCGTACCAAGCTCTAGGAGCTTGTTTCAATCCATATAGTGCCTTTTTCAGCTTACAAACAAAGTCTTTTCCTTCTATTAGATTAAACCCTTCTGGTTGCTCCATGTAGACTTCTTCCTTGAGTTCCCAATTCAGAAATGTTGATTTTACATCCATTTGATAGATTTTGAATCCTTTTGAGCAAGCAAATGCCAAGAACATCCTGATAGCTTCCACACGAGCTACTGGTGCAAATGTTTCTTCAAAGTCAATTCCTTCAATTTGTGAATAGCCTTTACAAACAAGCCTTGCCTTGTTTCTGATGATTTGTCCATCTTCATTCATTTTGTTTTTGAATACCCATTTGGTTCCTATTATGTTTTTGTCCTTTGGACAAGATACCAACTCCCATGTCTCATTCTTCTCAATTTGAGACATTTCTTCTTCCATGGCTTTTACCCAATGAGGATCCTTACTTGCTTAAGTAAATGTTTCTGGTTCTATCATGGATAGAAGAGCAACATCATTCTTCCTTGGTGTACTAGTCATCTTTCTTCGGGTTTGCATCCCTTCATCCATATTGCCAATAATCTGCTCTTATGGGTGATATTTTTGGAGAAATTTCATCTTTGAAGTGGTTTGAAATGGTTCTTTTTCCTTGGTTTTTTCTTGGTCTTTTTCTTCTTTTTCAGGTTCTTCTTCTTCAATGAAAGGATCAACTTCATGTTCTTCAATTTCTTTTTCTGGAAGGTTTTACATCAATGCTTTCCACTATTTTCCATAGTCGGTTATTGTAGCACTTGTAGGCTTTGCTTCTTATAGAATATCCAAGAAAACCCCTTTGTCAACCCATGAATCAAATTTTTCTAGTGAGCCATCATTGATTTTTATGAAGCACTTGCTTCCAAAAATCTTGAGGTATTTTACTGAAGCAGGTCTTCCTTTCCATAATTCATAAGGAATCTTTTCATCATTTGGTCTTAATTGAGTTTGATTCAAGGTATAGTCAGCTGTCCCGACTGCTTCTCTCCACAATTTTGGTTGCAAGTCAGCTGTTATTAAAATTGTTCTTGCCATTTCTTGAACTATTCAGTTTCTTCTTTCAACTACCCCATTTTGCTTGGGTGTTCTGGCAACAGGGAGTTCTCTTTTAATTCCATGTGTTTTACAGAATTCATTAAATTCATTTGATGTGAATTCTCCCCCTCTATCTATTCTGAGGCACTTAATCTTTGGGTCCTTTTCATTTTCTACAAGAGCTTTAATATTTTTAGAACACTCAAATGCTTCGGATTTATATTTTATAAAATATATCCACATCATTCTAGTATAGTCATCAACAAATAAAGCAAAGTACCTTTCTCCTTGGAGTGTCGAAGTTCTAGTTGGTCCACATAAATCAGCATGGATGATCTCCAAAGGCTTTGATGTAGAAAACTCCTTGGCCTTATGGTTGGTTCTGGTTTGCTTTCCATGTTGACATGGACCACATATTCCTTGATTTGGTTTGAATAACTTTTGAATGTCTCGTACTGCTTTAATCTTGCTGATATTGATCAAGTTATCGAAGCTTGTATATCCAAGTCGCTTGTGCCACAACCAACTTTCATCTATTTGACTTAAGTAGCATTTATCTTCTTGGATCTTATTTAGAATGTAGATGTTGCCTAGTGTTCTAACCCCTTTCGCCACAAATTCCCCTGAAGAAGAGTTCCTTATTTCATAGTCTTATGTGCTAAAGACAACATTATGTCCTTGATCACAGATTTGGCTAACACTCAGGAGGTTGTGTTTGAGCCCGTTTACTAGCAAAGCATTTTGAGCTTTTCCTTTTCCATTAATAAGAGTAACAGTTCCTTTTCCAGCAATTTTGGCAGATCCACTTCCAAAGGATACATTTCCTTCCTTTTGTTCAATGAAACAAACTTCCTTTTGTCCCCTGTCATGTGTCTAGAGCACCCACTATCCACAAACCAATGATTTTCATTATTTTGAGCACATAGAGTTAGGCCACATTTATCCGTGTTGGAATTCTCACTTCTTGCTTTTCCTCTTTTGAGTGGGCAATTTTGTTCATTGTGTCCATTATTATTACATAATGAGCAAATCAGATCAAATTTGGTCAAGGGATCAAAAGAATTGTAGATCTTGATTTGTCCTTGCCCTTTGGGGCCATATGGTTTGTTTATTTGATCCTTCAATTTTGGTGTCATTCTTACGAGCCATGTAATGTCTAGCTTGATGACCAAAATTTTTACAATGGAAACAATGCCCAAAATAGATAGTTTTGTACCTATTGTAATAGCCATGATTTGAATTAACATTCTTCCTTGGAGTTACTCCCGCTTCATTCTTTGGATTTGAGATGGGCCTTTGATGAAATACTGTTTTGTATCTGTTGTAACATCCATGATTCGAATCAACATTCTTCCTTGGAGTTACTCTTTCTTCATTCTTTGGATCTGGGATGAGCCTTTGGTGAAATAATCTTTCTTCTTTTGGGTTGCTGGAAAGTACATCGGCATAGCTTTTCGCATTATTCTTATTACTTGACGATTCTCCTTTAAAACCTATTCCAGATTTGTCATGTTGAGGTTTTTCATTAGTTAGGATAGTGTCAAGTATTTGAGAGCTTTGCCAACCCTTTTTAACTTGATCCAATTCCTTCCTCAGAGATACTATTTCGGTTTCATGTTCTTCACAAGCTTCTTCTTTTTCTTTTAGCTTATTTTTCAAGAGATCTTCCCTTTTTTTTATTTCCTCGTTTTCTACCTTGAGAGAAATGATTTTATTCCATAATTTCTCATTTTCTTCAATGGCACTTATTAACAATTCATCTACATTTCCATCTAACCTTGAGTCATCATCATTTGTGAATGCCATGAATAATACTTCTTGGCTTCCAGCATGGTCATTTTCTTCATCTGATTCTTCATTACCTCCTTTGCGGTGAGGGAACTAGTTAGTTGATTTTTTGATGACTACATATTCATCTTCATCGGACTCATCTTGCTTAGAGAGGAAATTCTTCTTATTGAACTCTTTCTTTTTGTATACCATCCTTTTAGAATTTTCTTCATCATCACTATCATGCTTATGAGGACATCTTGCAGCATAATGACCTATTTTTCCACATTTGAAACAAATAAGAGGGTATTTACCTTTTAGCTTAGATCCTTTCTTCAGCCTTTGTACAAATTGCGCCAATTCAGATTCAACATCGGAGTCATCACTACTGACATCCCTTTCCTTCCCCTTTTTTGATTTTGCGGCCTTGAATGCTGCATCTTTGGAACTTGGGAAACCTTTTCTCATCTCATTGGCAATGAGGATTCCATGGAGTTCATGCATCTTGAGAGTATCTAGACCCTTCACTTCTTCTATGGCACTTACTTTGGAGTCAAATCTGTCTGGGAGAGATGTTAAGACCTTTTGAACAATGGTGCTTTCTTCAATGTTTTCATCCAATCCTTTAAGAGAGTTGACCACGTCAGCTACTCAGAGAAAGCATGATGCAATATCTTCTTCATCATCCATTTTCAGACTTTCAAATTGGCTTCTATGTGTTTAAAGCTTTGCCTTCTTGACTTTGGAGTCCCCGTCATATAAGCCAATTAGCTTATCCCATACTTCTTTGGCAGAGTTACAATTCATGACTTTTGTAAATTCATAATCAGTGATTCCACTAGTGCTGGAGTTTAAGGCTTTTGCATTTGCAACATAGACTTTCCTCTTGTCTTGATCTGTTGGAGGAGTGGAAGGAGCTATGTATTCATTTAAGACCGAATGCCAAACCTCAGGTCCAAGGGACATTAAGTAATAAGACATTCTCTTCTTCCAGAAACCAAAATTTGTGCCATCGAACAAAGGTGGTCTTCCTAACACTTCTTGATTTCTTGTCATGACTAAGAATCCTTCTTCACGCTGTTAGGCTGATATGAAGAAGCCTGCTCTGATACCAATTGTTGGAAATACTGAGAGGTGGGTGAATCAGTATTTCTTTTCAATTATTATTTATATCAGTTAAAAACATTTATATTTGGAACATAGAAGTAGATAACAGTAATAGATGCTTTTATTAATGTGATATTTACAATAAATCAAGTACAATATATATATATGGTTTCAATCAATTGCCAAGCACCAACTTGGACTCTTTGTGAGGCTCCAACCTCCAGGGCACCAACTCTGTCTTGTCAAGGCACCAACCTTGAATTTAGGAGCACCAACTCCCAAGGATACCAAGCCTTTCAATTCTGAGGCACCAACCTCAAGGGCTCCAACCCTCTGTTGTAAACCGTCTGGATCTGTTTGGTTGTAATTCTGCACCCAACCCTATTGGGCCTATGACTTACTTTTGTCCTCCTGTTCCTTCCACTTCTACAAGAGCTTCGGCTTCCTTTATTTTCTTACAGTTTCTTTTCAGTAACCCTAAACTTTCCTTGTTCTCTGTTTTATATTCCTGATACCCTTGACCTTTGGCTTCCTATCTCCGTTGGCTCTTTGGCTTCCTCAACACTCACTTAAATCTTTCAGCTTCCTCTGCGCTCACTCTTCAGCTTCCTCTGCGCTCACTCTTCGGCTTCCTCTGTCTCTTCAAATCCATCAACACACACAGGACACGTTAATGTGTAAGAGAGGCCAAATTACAATAGTGTTGCATATTAAAAAATAGCAGAAAGGCCCTTTTTAATATTCGTACAATATACATTAATTGTTCACGGAAACCATATAAGAGAGACTATAGCCATATAGAGGTCCCACATGCCACGTCATCCTTTTATCGCAATCCCAAGTTTTGGAGGTCTTTTATAAGTCGTGCCCAAAACATAGCTGACGGGCAATTCCCCTTCTGGATGCAATATTATATTAACTCCACAACTTTATCGCAATCGGCAGATTTGCACATAACATAGCCAATTCCCTGATACTTGGACGCGATATTATTATAACTTTTTTTAATAACTCCGTCGGGTCCATATATATATATATATATATATATTTATTAATATATATATTATATATATATTATATATATATATTTATATATATATTTATATATCGCAATCAGCGCTTTCAATGTGGCAAGACTTACAAGGAGGCTGCGATATGCGACGGATGCGATAATATATTAAATCATATTGCAATGGTCCTGTCGGGTCCGTATACATATCGCAATCGGCAATCCTGTGGTGTCAATTCTTTTGAACATTGCGATTCAACGGATGCGATATTTCAATAGGTCATATTATAATGTTGCAGCGGGTCTGCATACATATATCGCATCTATATATTACATACTCTTCTGCTCTTTGCTATAACCTGTTCGGATCTGTGTATTATCGCATCTATATATATATATCACAATCGCATATATAATGTGCCATCCCTTTATAGCTTATGATATGATATTAAGCAGTATTCCTTAGCGATCCTCCACCGTTGATCTTCTCACAATCCAACGGTCAACACTTAACCCGATCAACCCAGAACTGTCCGTTGATCCTTTGTCGTTGATCAACCCGCGCTGGATTCAACAACCTGCATGAATTTCGGGTGAGCAATTTGCAAGGGAAATAACCACCTGAAAAAGTGGTTTTCTCTCTCCACCCGGGTGCTACATGTCACCCATTGAATGGAATCGGGCGCTCTCCTCTAAATACCACTTATTGCCTAGCGTCCGCTCGAAAGCCACTGCCACTATTACAAACCCGTCTTTTGGAATATAACCACGTGCATTCACTCTTCATCCGTCTTCTTGATTTTTGCTGATATTATATACTCCTCCGCTCTTTTGGCTCCTCTGTTAACTTCTTTGGCATATATTATATGCGATACTCCCAATATGGATCCTCCCACTCTCTCGCTCTTACACTTACTTGGCTTTCATGTGGCTTCCGATACCGCTCCAATGCCTCTTCTCTGCTTTGATAGCTCCTATGACTTCCGATATGCTCTCCAATGGCTTGACTGTCTTGGCTTTCCTCTGGTTTCTCCTCATGGCTTCTTGCTCTTGTTTCTTCACGGATTTGCTCTACTTCTCCTTGGCCTCACATCATTGTTTACTCATCCAGAATATTGCCCTATTGACATCAATGACAATCTAGGTCAACAAAAACCCAGTCACAAATTCTTTCTTCATTAGATTCAAGATGAGAAGACCAAGACCCTTACAATCTAGACCCAAGACATCCTCCATCAAGTCATCCTTGTAACTGTGAGAGCATCAAGTCATCATCACCGTTGTAGCATTAAGTCATCCTCACTCTGCTAGCACCGAGTTATCATCACTGTGGTAGCACCGAGTTATCATCACTGTGGTAGCACTGAGTTCATCCCTGTGCCTAATCCGAGCTCCTGAAACATCCTCTCTAACCTCCTTACTATGATACTAAGATACCTTCTCTGTAATCCGAACTACTCATTGTGGTGCCATCGAAACTATCCAAAGAGCAAGCCTTCACTGTTGTGGCAGCGAAGCCTTCTTACTGCGTTACCTGAACTTGTCTTCAGATATAAATGCTAGCTTATTGTCCTTTGTTCTAGCACCAAATCTGCTTCGCTGAAATCCAAACCTTTTTCTAGGATGCACCGAAACTTCCTCTCAGTGATCACCGAAATTTCTCTTTAAAATTGCGAGCTTTGAGTTGGTGTAATGTGATGATCCTAGGCTGGTATAGATAGTGGTTCGTCCATCCTAAATGAGCTAACATGTATCATGAAGAGGTGTGTCTTTGAATTGAGTTGATATGTGTTCTTTTGATAATAATTCTATTGAAGCCGACTTTGAAGAGGTTGTCTTGAAGACTTTGATGAGTAGATGACTTTGCTAAAGAGGATGACTTGATGTAGGAGTCAAACAATGACTTTGACAATAACCTAAAGCCTACAATGGAGGCTTGACCTATAATTGACCCAAGCATGAAACCCATGCTTTAATAAGTCAATTCAATTTAATAATAAAATTATTTTCACTTTCTTTTGACAAATAAATTACATTTTGTCTTCAAGTGCACTAATGAAGACCGAACCTAGTTACATTTTCCAACATGAATGAGGCCTTTTTGGAAGTAACCTCTCCTAAACAATTTGGATTCCTAGTTGGCAAGCAAATCCATGAAGCCATAGGATTTACTCAAAAAGGCCTGCACAAAATCAAATCCAGAAATACGAAAGCTTCGGTTATCAAGTTGGACCTTTTCAAATAAAATGGCAGGAAGGACAAACTAGTTATATGTCGGAATGATGTTAATACATATGGTGCTCAATTATTTGGCGATCAAGTGAATTATGGGATGTGTCACAACTGCCTCTTATGCTATGTTCATCAATGGAGCAGCCTTTGTCTTCTTCAATCCTACAAAGGGTGTGAAACAAGGTTGTCCACTCTTACCCCTTCTATTTTTGTTGGTCAAAGAAGGGCTTTGTCGAGAAATTTAAAAACAATCGGGATTCTTAAAAGGGGTCAAACTAAAAAATTATGTTCTTCTAATTCATTTATGATTTGTCAATGATATATTATTGTTCTTTGATGGTTTAAAGAGGGAAGCCAGAAAATTCAGAAACTTCTCAATCTCTATTGTGTGTTTGTGGCTATGGATATGAATGTACAAAAGTCATACATTAGTTTCAATGGTTTGAATCACTGCTACAAGCATTGCGATGTACCAATTTTTGCACTGAAACAATAATATCACCCACAAATACCATGATGTTTTCATCCCCAAAAAAATCACAATATTACTGCACAACAAATGAAAATAGCATTCGCCCGCAGAGGTGCATAAATGTGATTTTTTTTCCTTTTTTCATCATTTTTGTATTTTTTCCCGATATTTTTTCAATGTTCCCAATATTTTCTTTTCTAGGCCCTTGATGATATTTTCACCGACAAGATGTTTTCAACATTGGTTTGAATGTGAACTCCAAAGGACTCCTGAAGGCATTGTTTCCTTTTAGGCTTTGATTTACAAAAGAAATTCAAATACCTAGGTTTCATTCTCAATACAAATGCATACAGAAAAGGTGATTACAGATGGTTGTTGAGCAAAATAGAAAAACCGATTAATTTCTTGTGTAACAGATGTTTCTCAAGATGTGTAGATTAACCCTTGACAAGGTTGTCTTGGAAGCCATCCCCATGTATTGGCATTCTCAAGCTTGGATCCCAAAGGAGTGCTTGAAAGAATTAGAAAGCTCTTTTGTAATTTCTTATGAAGTGGTAAAGGTGAAGATGGTGGGATTCCTTGGGCCTGTTATTAGTCCATAGCTCTTCCCCAAAACAAGGAAGATGAGGGTTTGAAGCAAATACAAGTATTTCAAAGGCTCGGTTGCAAAAGGTCATTAGAATCTCATTACAAAGGAAAATCTTCAGAAATCTATTAAGTATTAAGATTCAAGAAGTATGCAGACACTGCTTCTTTATTGGATAGTTGGACTAGATAATGAATACTTAGAAAAGTATTAAGAATGTTTCAAATCACTAGAAAGCCATGGCACTAGCCTTTCCTATCATTGAAAACTCCTTTACATGGAAGATTGGCAACGGGAAGAATGTAAGGACTGGCTTAAATCCAATTATGGGATGTGTTGAACAAATTATTCTAGGTCCTAATCTAATAAACCATTTTTCATAGAAAAAGGAAGTATTTTTACTTTACATCAAATTGTGTATATTAATGCTACAAATGTTTGGCAGTGGGGTTGGGAATCAACATAGTCTATCAATTTGGGCGGTGAATGGAAAGATTCAAAGGATTCCTTGATGCGGGCTAAAAATAATGTTACAACTATGTTGCACGGGTTCGCGAACCTGGGGATGGGGTTCTTGAACCCGTCCCGGGTTCTCGTCCCCAAGTACCGGATTCGAGTACGAATGCTTCTGAGAAGAACCCATAAGAATCAGGTTCTTCTATGAAGAACTGAGTTCTCCATTAAAAAAAATTGGGTCCTTTTGTCTTGACGGGTATAAAGAACCCCGATGATGGGTACCTGGAACCCCAAAATTGGGGTTCACTGGGGTTCATTTTAGTTTTTATTTTTAAATTTTTAATTAATTTAATAGGCTTCCCCTAATATTCCAGGTAGCTAGTTCTTCATCTTGTGAGAGGAATTGGAGTACTTATGCCTTTAACCATTCAATAAAGAGGAATAGGTTGGGCTCCAAGAAGGCAAAGAACATAGTGTACATTCATAGCACACATCGTCTCGTATCTCGAAAAGACCCTAGGTATAAGGAGCGTCCTTTCAAGAGATGGGACCAATACACAAATGATGTTATGTGCGTGGACGAGGAGATACAACTAGATGGGCTTATTAAGCTACCTCCAGTTGCTATGGATGAGCAAGAGCCTCAAGATGAGAGTAATTCCTACCTAGAGAGCATGTTATCTGAAGATTTAAGTGATGTTGATAACATGGATGTTGATGACATGGCTTGAGGAAGCCATTGTTCACTATTATCTAGTTTTATTTTAGTATTTTAAAATTTCCTAGTTCATATTTGAAGATGCCTTATGGCAAATTTTGAATGTATTATGACAATGGACATATATCATGATTCTTATTAATATGTAAACTCCAATTTGCACTTGATATTAAACTAGAAATTTTTAAATTTCAATGTGAATGTTGAATGTTCAATGATATGCATGTTTAAATATTTAAAATTTAAATCATAAATATTTTAGTTTTCTTGTTTAAAGTTGAAAAAATTTACAAATTCATGTATATTATAATTTAATAAAATTATATATATATATATTATATATAATATATATATATTATATACCCCCAAAGATCCCACGCACCCTATTTCAAAAAACAAAGTACCCATTCCCATTCCCATCCCTGTCCCTGTCCCCGAACCCACGTTTGCTGACAACATAGTGTTACAAGTACGTCCACTATAAAGTTAGGTTATATATCTCTAATGGATATTTTTGGTCAAGAAGAAATGTGATGGTGGAATAAAATACAAAAAATAAAGACACCTAAGAAACAAGAATCTTCCCGTGGCACACAATCAGAAATAACTTTCCAACATGGGAAGGATTACGCAAAAGATGAAGATAGGTACCTAGCATGAGGAATGTGGACACAATTACACATTTAGTTATTCATTGTCCATATGCTCAATATTTGTAGAAATATCTAGAAAAAAAAACTAGAATGGTCAATGCTTGAAGAGGTACTTCGTTGGAAGAACGTTGTAGATCTTGGTTTCAAAAATACGAAATAAAGTTTTTAGGGCAATTCTAGGTCCTGCTATATGGGGTATTTGATTGGCATGTGATGCCCAGATCTTTGAAGGCAAACAAATTCTTACTTCCAAGGTTTACAATCAGGTCTATGGTATTTTTCATGAATGCAAAATATCTTCAAAGATAAAACAACCATGGTAGATGGGAGACATATATATTGACAAATCCTCTCCATGAAGTTTCTTAGATGGTGCTAGACAAGGACAAGATAATTTTAGAAGTGTAGGACGTCTTTTATTCCCATCTGAGCACCTCATCACATTCAAGGTTGGTTTGGGAATGGGGCTTGTTGACCACTCCATGTCAACTACCTTATCGTAGTACACCCATTTTTTCGCAAAAGGGATTTCAACATGTTCCAGTGTTTAGATCATCCAAGATTCATCATTAGTCGACAGTTTGTCAAATTTGTAAACCCATTCTGCATGTTTTTAATGTAAATGATCTTAATAAAACCATAACGTATGTAACAACCTAGGTAAAACTATTATTTTGATGGCGATTTTCATCCTAAGATGTTTTTAGTCTCACTGATTCATTTGTGTTTCTAAACACAAATGATCGGCAAAGCTTTTCCCTCCAACCTCACCCCAAAGCTAAGGTGGATTTTGTCGTCAAGATCTTAAGTAAGTCCTCGTGTTCTATTCGAGTCTTCTGTAAAGTGATTTGGGAATAATTTTAAATAATTGGCTAAATTAATTTATTACAAATAACTTAGTCTACTAGATCATACTTGAGTCGCAGAATTGGGTAAATGATTGGGGGTCTATAACGAACGAGTGTTCCCCCTTCATGGGTTAAATGTAATTATCTTTTGTAAATAATATTTTAGCCATGATGCTAAAATATTAGAGGGTTGGAAAAAATAATTAATCCCCTCATCTATCAATTAATTAAATTTTCTGGCAAAAATAAATTAAAAATCCTAAGCCATAAATTTAATTAATTAGAGTCAAAACTAAATCTTAGAAAAAATAAATTCTCCAAAACAAGAAAATTCGTGGGTTCTAGAGAAATTGATTTTTAGAGGTCCCCCACCAAAAGAATATTGAAAATTTCAAGATATTTTGGACCCTTGGGCCTTGATGGTTAAGTCAAAGTCAACTTTTAGAGGAAATTAGTTCAAAATAATTAATTTTGAGCTAATTAAAAAGGAATTAAAAAAGAAATTCGAAAATTCCTCAAAAAATTAAATATTTCAACAATGAAGATTAAAAGATTACCTTGATTGGGATTAAGCCAACTAGTCGTTTGGAGAATTTATCTATAAATTAAAGGTCATTTGTCTCACAAATCATCCAATCTTCGGATCGTGTACTTGGCTCTTGAAGCTCTCTTGTAATCTTTTCTGGAATAATATAACACAATGTCTTTGGGGTTTACATTGATGGTGATGTTCCTCTCCTGCATCTTAAGTTAATATTGTTTTCAATGTTCTGTTAAATATCATCTTTTATAAATTGTTGGTTAATAACCTTTGAGGAATAATCTACTGCGCAAGTATCTTGCATTGTTTTTGGGTTTAAAATAACATTTTAATTTAATAGAGTTAGCAGGTATCTCTAATCGGAGATTCTAGAAAAATTACATTGTTATTTTACGTTTCTATTAACCCGACAATTTAATCTGAAGTGTGCAGAAAATCATTTGAATTTAAAAAATTGAACGTTTGGGGAAGTCCTCGATTGGACCACCTAACCCCCAAGGCATAAGATGTGAAGAGTCTTCATGATCTAAATTCCTAAACTTATCATATGATTTTCCTTTTGCAAGATCTTTGGGACTAGTACCTCATCTTTTTAATTAATCATCTTTTATAATTTGTGCTAAATAGATATATCTGGCTATAAAGAGATTAAATCTACAGATCTGAGAGCGGAGTTGGACTCATACTCCTCAGATCTGGTAGATTTGTAATCTAATTGTATAGGTCATAAGCTTTTGTACAATATTTTAAAATTCTAACATCTAGGTCTTGGGGTTTTAGTTCTATTTTGTATATATTGGGTCTTGAGTATTTTGTTTTTCACTTATGCAGGTGTAGATTTGAGATTTTTTTTAAAGGAGATTTGGTGGTTTTGAAACAAATCTAGGCCCTGGAGGGCAAGATCTTGTCTCAAATTTTGTTTACAAGGATGAAATGATAAGATGATTTAGTAAAATTTCAAATCTAAGATTTCATTAAATTTCTGAGATCGATTTTGCGGCAAATATACAAATTTGGAATTTAAATTTTTTTTGAGAGGGTTTATGGTGAAAAATTCCCTTTTTAGACCAAGGACAGCTCTCAAGCCTAGCTTTTTCCTTTGTTGCCCCTCATCTTCTTCCCATGCCTGTCGCATTACTCTTTCAGACCTGTTGTAGACTGATAACCTCCTAAACTTGGTTGCAGGGCCTTATCCCTCCTTGTTGCAGCCTCCTTTCTCATTTTCAACAGTCAACAGCCTTTTCCTTACCTTTTTCTCCTCTATCGCAACCCTCCACAGGATTTTTCATCCTTGTCATGGCCTCCTCATCCCTTATCCTTCCTACGCTCCCCCTTATCTTCCCTCATTACCCTCCTCATCTGTGTTGCCTCCCATCTCTGTAAATGCGACCTCAGATCTACCCATCATCAACCTAAAGCATGTCCCTTCTTATCATCTTTGCCTAGACAGCAAGCCTAAAAGGCTCACTTAAGTCAAGGGCAGATTTTGGAGGAGCAATGACTTCAAAAATCACAGTTTTGGCAAAGGTTTCATGCAGATCCAAAGGTGAAAGTTTTTGATCCAATAAGCCTCTTCAAGCCCTTTGGCTTCCTAGAGCATATTTTTCTAACCCTTGCTCCATCATTTCTATCAAATTGATTTGCAATTAAATAAACACAATGGTAAGATAATCTTTGGCATAAATCCACAACTCAAGTCACTGTCATACATTACTTAAATTCTAATCATAACCCTACTTTGCATCTCTATTCTGGACACAATTTGAGAAGATAGTCAATTCATAATTGTTTAAGATATTAGATGTTGATTTGACATTAAATAATTCATTGTCGTCCTAAAAAAGCAATTCTCTAAAAATGACTCATTTACATATGTAACATGCCCAATACTGGTCTTCAAAGGTTTCTCAATGACTCGTTTACATATGTAACATGCCCAATAAGGGTCTTCAAACTTTGACAATGATTCAATGAACTTGATGACTTGATGACTAACCCTAAAGGCTCACAATGGGAGCCTTAACTAAAAATAAAATCCCTTGCTCATGAAACCCATGAGACAAGCATTACAAAAACTATTTTATTTTATTCTTTACATCAATTGTATAAAATCATAATTACACATGTCATTATGAAGTCTGAACCTAGTTACACTTTTCAACGCTCCCTCTTAACTAGGGAGGTATTCATTATCCATACAAGGTACTCGGACATTCTCATTCTGAAGAATTCTCATAAGAAGAGTCAGATTGGTAACCCATTTATATAACATCATATCAACCAACATTGTCCCATAGCAAGGCCTTGACTAACAGCTCTATCTCTCCACGAGATCAGAGCTCAATGCTGGCGAGACCAATGGTGTATAGACACTCTCATCATTGTCTCTCTCGGAACATACCCCACCCAGGTTCACTTAGAGTATGTTCCATCAAGACTATTATTATCTTGGATTCTCAGTCCTCAAAGAATATCGGTCCTCTACGACTACTCTTATCTTGGATGCCCTAACTCATCCTCAAAGAGCATCGGATGCTAGATGTTTACTCAGTCCTCCATTTTGTCTTCCCAAGTGAAGACAAGAATGATGTGTTTATCTCTCCCTCTCAACTTAGGGAGGACATACCTATTCAAATGAAGGAATGTACTCATTCCTATAGAAGGAATGTACCTAAGCTCCCTCTTGGCTTAGGAATTTGCTTTGGAGTTTCTTCCAAGTTAGAAACTTGTTTTCCAAGCTCCCTCTTAGCTAGGGACCCACAGTAGCTCCTTAGGTGGAGATGATGAGACGACCAACTACTTGAAGAACTCCTCCTAGCAATGTCATGAACTTCTTTTCTTTATTCAGGAGTCTTCATGTTTTAGGGCTTCGTAGGGCACAGACCATCCATCACTTTCATCCATGTGTCAATCATGTCATTATTCCTTTCATCGAAAAGTGATCCATCAATTCATATCTGGCCTTCCTTCATGCCATGCTGCCTTCTTCATGCCATGTTTCCTTAAGGATCTTTCATCCTACTACATGGACATCAGGGGTGGAAGATATCCATAGATCTTCCCTTGACACCCCTGCATAAGCCCATCTATATGTCATTCAAAAATAAAGGAATGAAAATTAAATCAAAATCACCTTTGTGACGGTCTTTCATCATGACATCTTCTAGTTTGCATCAGCATCCTGCATACACATTGACATATCTCCAAAAGATATGTACTGTCAAGGGTCTCTTTCTTTTTCAAACTTCATCAAAGTCTTCATATCTTTCATGGAGATATCCTAGTCAAATCTCTCAGTCCTCTAATGTTGATTGCATTTTCCATAGTTGCTTACTTCATGATCTCTTCCTTTCTCTCTTCACACATTTCCTTCTAGGAACTTTCAGTCATAGTTCCTCAAATTTGTCAACCACCTCATATTTTATATGAGGACATATTATGTTGATTTCATCTAGGGAATGTGTGACCCATGCCTTCCTACATCCTTTCAAACGAGAAGATCCTTATTTATGATCATGCTCTCGAGATAGAGAATTTATCCATGCTACCTGCAACCATATGACATGACTCTATAATACCGAGTACAAGCATACATACCTCATTTTCATTTAGGTCATCTTAGACTTCCTTTCAGTGGCTTCCTTGATTGAAAGAACTTCAATCCCTTGATCTGCTTCACCTCTTTTGTCATCATGCCATCATCCCATGAATTCCACAAGATGGAATTCTTAATGAAATCCTTGCTTCATTTTGATTGGTGAACCTTCTAATGAAGATTCCAATAGAGGATCTTGAGTATCCTCATCCAACCGATGTTTCCTTTTGACTGATGTATGATGAGCTTTGTACTAGATGACTTTTTCTTCCTTTTACCATAAATACCACTTATGTTACTAATGAGGTTTCCAAGAGCTATATCCTTTCATGGGTGACTGCCTTAGACTTCAGCTATCTTTCATGCTTCTCTATGATGATGTCACGTGCTCTTGTTTTTAATGCTTTTATGATACCATGATGCATCCTATCATTTTCCTTAGTGATTCATGATAACCATATCTTACAACAGAAAACTTGAAAACGGGAACTTGAAAAGAACTAGGTGAGGAAGATTATCTCAATCATAGTAGAGATCTTTTACTTCCTCTTTCTTGGACTTCTTATTTTCAGTGTCCTCCACTTCTTCGGTGATATGGGCTTCTTCTCTACCTCTTTCATTATTGTCCTTCTTGAGCTTAGACAATCTCTTTTGTAATGCCCATATTCTTGACATCCATAACATTGAATCTTAGCCATATTCCTTCTCTTTTTCTGAACACCAAATTTCCTAGATTTTCCTCTTTTCTTTGTCATAGCAACATATGCTTGAATTTGATCACTTGATCCCACATCAGTTTTAGCCTTCAACCTAGTCTCTTCAATTTTGCATAGTGACCATAAATCCTAGAATGGAGTAGCTTCTTTCTTCCCATAAATGCTTGAAGTAAAGTTCCCCCAATGCTCTAGTAGTGCATTTAGTACTACAGTGGTCATCTCCTTGTTAGACATTATTTCACCCAGATCTTGAAGTTGATCCCTTATTTCAGATATCCTCATAAAGTATGAGGTTATTCTTTCGATATCCTTAGCTTGTAGAGTTCTTGTCTTAGAGAGATAACTTCTCCTGCAGTACTTATAGAAAACAACTCTACCAATTTGTTATATATTTCTTTTGAGGTGTCAAGTTTAGATACATATGGAATGAGGGAATCCTTGATGGATTCTATAAGAATCCTTTGAGCCCTCACTTCTCACTTCATAAACTTTGCAAACGCTTAAGCATCTTCTTTTGTTGGTTTGGTGATAGATCCTTTGACATGATCCATAACCTCATTTTCAATGAGATTCAGATCTGTCCTCTTCTTCAATGCAAGATAGTTTGAAGCCCCAACCAATTTGTTGCTTTCGTTGCAAAAAGACATTTTGACAGATTCAAACATAAATATAATTACTTGTGAAGATGCTTCTTCCACTCGCTGCCTCCTTGAATTTGATTAATATAGATGATCGAGAACTTATCCTTGATGAAGATAGATCTCTTCAAGGGTGATCCTTGACTTCACAGAGAAGGAGATCACCTTAGATCCTTTGATTGAGTTGTCCTTGTTGATAATGATGACTTCTTGGATGATCTTCTTTAATGGTAGGGTCCTTGCTTCAACAAAAGGAAATTGCCTTAGAACTTCTGAAGATGATGACAACGTCCTTGATCTTGTTTCTCTAGTAAGAAAATTGATTTATAAGTCCTTCAATTTGAGTAGGGTCTCTGTGATCCCTTGAGATGACTTGAGGATTCCAAGACTTCTTGTTGGTGCAGACTTCTTCTTCGATCTAGGGTTTTGATATTTCTTTGTAGATCTTGACTCCAAGATGATCTTCTTAGATCTGCTTTGATGTCTTTCTTGACATTTGATCCTTGAGTGTCCCTTGATAAGATGTCCTTCCTTGACTTTGTCACCTTAGCTCTGATACCATGTTGAGAAATCTAGGACATCAAGATTAGGTGATTTCTCTACTAATTGTAATTGTTTGTGAATGCTTTTCACTTCTTTAGGTTAGAATCTTCTCTTAGATTATTATTGTGTTCTTCTTCATCAAACAACTACCAATGCATAAACATTAGAGAATATAGGCAATCAGTGAGGGCCAAAACCTCTCCACCTTGAAAGGAAAACCTAAACAAATTATTCTTCTTATAGAGATTTCAATTGACAAATACCAAGACCAAGAACAAGACCCTTGCCATAACCTCTCCGAGACCAAGTCACAAACCCTTCTTTCTAGCTTCTTCATCTTGACCAAGTCAACACTAGTCAAACTGCCTTCCTTCACTGCTAATCTCGGCTCCTTTCCTCAGACCTGCAATCTTCAGCCTGCTTGTACCTTTGCAATTCTGCACATGTGAGTTGATAGAGGGAGATTTGAGATGCCTTCTTCCTTCGCTTAGCTTGGAGACTTCTTCTTAAGGCTTCGGCCAACAAGAATGATGATAGGTGACTTCCTTAGTAGTTTCTCTAAGGACTGTTATAGCCCTACTGCAAAAACCCTATTTTTTGCCACACGTGTGAAGAGAAAATACCCAAAACAATGCTAGACTTCTTCGCTCTTCTTTCCTTTCACTTCACTGGTTATGAGACTGCTCCTTGTGATCTTCACTCTCCTTCCTATTGCAGATTGCTTGACCGAAATTATTGTTTTCAAGTGGAGGCCGAGCTGCCCTATTTATAGTGTTCTGCCCGTGTAAATAAATCGACATCTCCTAGTGACAAGACCAACATGCCTTTCTAGAGATATCTTTAGGCTGTCTTGAAGGAGGTGCTTGAGCTTGGTCTTGGAGGGTTTCTTAATGACTCATTTACATATGTAACATGCCCAATAAGGGTCTTCAAACTTTGACATTGACTCAATGAACTTTATGACTTGATGACTAACCCTAAAGGCTCACAATTGGAGCCTTAACTAAAAATAAAATTCCTTACTCATGAAACCCATGAGACAAACATTACAAAAATAGTTTTATTTTCTTCTTTACATCAATTGCATAAAATCATAATTACACATGTCATTATGAACACCAAACCTAGTTACACTTTTCAACACAAAACATCCTTGAACAGATTAAAGAACCAACCAGCTAATACTTCTACAATTTTAGGAGATACTTCCATTTAAGACAAATATATAAGAAAGGCTAAGGAGATCTTATCATTTACATACTTGACTCGTCGAAGATATTCAAGTCCATCCTGAGGTGGTCCAGAATCAAAGTCAGGCTCTCCTTCAACAAGGAATGCAGGTTTCAGGAGACTATCAAACTCATCCTCACTATCTTCAAAATCATCCTGCTCCTCATATGGAAGATTACTACTTTGTTGAATGTTTTCAATATTGCTTTCTGAAATTTGAAAAGATAGCTCTTCATAGCACTGTTCGTTTGATTTTATCAGCAGCAATGGACCTACAAAATAAATTTTGAAAAAATTATAAGATACTCATTGGCACATCAGCATGGATGTTCTGATGGAGATGGGTAAGTAAAGGCAAGGGCTTCTGATGTGTTACTTATTTTATACATATTAATCATTCAGGGAGGATATATAGAACACTAATGCTGAGAGAAATGTATCCTTGAACAAAATAAAAGTGACAATTAAGAACAGTTACATAACACAAACAAACTATAGATATTTAAACTACAAAACATAACATTTCTTGTAGATGTCTGTAATGAACCTTGTGATGGTGTTGAATTAGAAATCAAAACACTGTCATAGTTTGAGAGAGCTAAGCAACAATTGATTTTGATTTTGATCAGGTGAGACTACGGTCTCAAACATACGTTAATAACTCTGCACAGGGAAACAAAGAGTTATGAAGTTTCAGTCAGATGCAAACTGAAATACCATATCCCTGTGGTAAAGAATTTGTATTATTGATGAAAAACAGCTAAATATCATGAAGAAAAGTTATCTCTGCAAAAGCTAACAACCATCTTAGAAGTTAGTAGTCATTTGTCAAAGTCTAGTACTTTTGAAAATTGCTTTCATATGCACACTGTTGGAGCAATAATTGTAGAATTCATACACTGGGCCAGCAGATTAAAATTGGAATGAGGAGACCCACCTTAAAGTTATTCTCTATTAAACAGAGATGGTTTGTAAGGCATTACCCACACCAAAGGCTTTGCCAATCTGGAAGGTGGGCTTGGGGTTCCATTACCTGGATTGATGTGATAGCATCCTCCTTCAGTCTGGTACTAACGCTGCCAGTGGTTTCAGTGTCGTGCCTTGTGAGCCATAATTGGCTCGTGGTTGTCATAATATAGGCTATCTGATGACAGTGACATATCTTTATGTCAGGATTTCATTCCACATTTCTCAAATAAGGAAAAATATGGAATGGGATTCTAACTTGAACAGGGTGATAAATCCTGACCTCAGTGTAGACGCTTTTACTTGTATTCAATATCTGAGATCTCAAAATATCGTGTTGTCTAAAGCACAGTGATTTTCAATAACATCTTGCTGAACTAAAAAATTCAAAGCTCAGCAAATATATCGGTAGCCTAAAAGTTCACTGAGAAGACTGAGGCCTAAGGCTGTGGAGATTTTACTTTCCCAATCAAGAACAGATTTGGAGTGCTTTCTCAACTATAGTTGGGCTTAATTGTAAGATTGAAGCACATATACTTTCACTTACAGATATAGAGCTATATCTGCTGTTATGTACTCTGCCATCGTTGGAAATATTTTGGAGTGATCCATCCTTAAGGATACCACTTGCTAAGATTCCACATCCTGCATTAATCATATGCACCAGATATATCACAAACTCCTTGAGGCACAACAATGGAACATCAAAAATTGTATTGTTCACCCTATTCGAGAGAAAGGCAACTATCCTAGACACTTCAAGGGGGAAACCCAATAAAAATACTGAAGCAATGATAGATAACCATTCAAAGCCCATTGTGAGCAGGATTACATCGATATTTATAGCAATTCTAACCCTAAACATTTACTAGAACCATGGGCACATATACCATGTTCATAGATCCATATGCAGACACTAGAAAACAAACATAAATCATAACTCTAATATTAATTCTAACCCTAGTACTAATAGCCGCTTAGGCTTTTATTACATTACTAAGGAGTGTCATAAATCTGCTTGCTTCCCATGTTTAAATTTTGACAAATAAATGTTGAAAATAATAGCGAGAAAGGGTTCCTTGATTTGTGCATTAATCAAAGGAATCACAATGAGTTTCTCCTTGGCATGCTCAACTTTCCTATAATTTAGGACGATTTCCTAAAATTTAGGAATCATTCCTAAAAATCAGGACGAGTTTAGAAGCAGTTAACTGATGTATTAAAGTGGAAGGCTGAGTTATTAGTCTTCTAGTGCGAGTTTATTGAACATGTGTTTGAGTCTCAAGTCCTTGATTTGAGATAGGACTAGTTACATGAGCAGTTAACTCACGCTAACTCAATCAATCACAAAACCAAACTCCTTAATCAGAAACTCACTAAACTTAGCCATTCAAATTTCTTTAAAAGGAGGAACGAAGGCACGATTTGATTCATTGTCTTGTGAACACGAGTTGGTGAGACAAGATAATAGAGATCACGGTTTTGTGAGAAGGTTGCACAGGTTTATGTGTGGAGCTTGTGAGAGAAAGGTGTGCCCAGGGAAGCTTGTGCACATAAATTTATGAGAAAGGATCAGCAATCTTGCAAGGGTTTCAAGCCCGGCTCAAGGCAGGAAAACAAGATTGTTTTCAGATTGAAACAAGTTGTATTTGTAAGAGATCTATTGCTCAAATTTCTTCAATAAAATTCTCAAGCAAGCAAAGGGTTTTCCCAGTTGGGTTCCCTAGAAAAAATATTGTGTTTTGCTACTGTGTGACTGTGATTTATTTCTGTTCCTATTCTGCTGCAAAGTTTAGTAGAGAAATTTTGTGTTTATATAAAAAATAGATTTATATATATATTTCAGATTGTTTATATTAGCAGATCAGAATTTCGCAATGTTCCACCAAGGATCCGGGACGAGGGGGCGAGGGAGTGAGGGGGCGAGGGAGCGAGGGGGTGCGGGAGCGACCTATGCAAAAGCTCCCTACCATTTTTTAGGAAATGTGGGGGAGCATCAGGGTCTTAAAAATTTATAAATATAAAATATAATTTATAAATATAAAACTTAAACATAGAGAGAACTCTGAACTATAGTGGATTATGTATAATGATTTTGAGAAACTGGACTTCTAAGTTCTTGACATATTAGTTAGGCAGGCCGTAGATTTTTCAACTGATAATATTATATATTTGATTAGCCTATGGCAATGCTCCATTTGGAAGCCCTAGGTCTGATATACCTTCACAATTCTGTTTTAGATACTGCTAACCTAGAGAAAAAGTCTAAAAGAAATCATTTTTGGAACTTGGACTAAACGGAACCTGGATGCTTTTTCCACAGGTAAAGACCAGTCACCATAGGCCTAGTAATAGGCTGACTGTCTATTGTTTATTCAGTTCCCAGGTAACCATTGCGACAGCCATAGCCTTGTGCCATAGATTTTTCCATCGGCAATCTCATGCAAAAAATGATAGACACGTAAGTGGAAGTTACTTTGTTCTTTTCATGTTGTTAGACTGCTTAGTTAGTTTCCAATGTCCATTTTACAGATCCTGCTGGTTTCTTTCTTTGAGCAAATGACAAATGTATATTTTGAACCCTTTAAGTTCTCATGGGATCAAAATTAGATGTCAGGGCAGAATTTTGAGAAATCATATAGGAAAGTAGTTGGGTGGCTGGTGGAATATTAACAATCTGTATTTTAATCAGGTCTTATTATATCAACTATATTATATTTCAGTCAGGTCTCATCAACACAACGCATGGTAGTCAAGGAGGCAGTCTTTTAAGTTTTTACAAGTCGGATTTTTCACCCATACTTGTGGTTAATTGGTTCCTGGAAACAAAATAGTCAGATCCACTTTTCAGAACATGTGACAGTAGGCTCTTTTCCTAAACCTACTATCACCATGAACGGGGAGAGCCCATATTGAACCGATTCAAGGTCTTGGTTTTCCTATCTTGCACTTTCAACAAATTGTATTAATTCACTGACTTTTTTTTAGGTAATTTACCTTTTGTATACAATTCCTAATACAATCAATAATGATACAGGCACTGTTTATTAAATATACTATGCAATTTAAATTGAGATCTTGCTAACTTAGTGGCAAAAGAAGCCATTTTTGGGGACGTGGACTTAAACTGCGTGTCTTTCCATAGATCTAACCCATTGGACTGATATAGCTTAACAATCGTATTTCAGATCTTGCCAACCTAGTGTAAAGAATATTTAAATAAGTCATTTTTGGCACTTCAACTCAACCTGAGAGGCTTGTTAATTACCAAACTAGTTCTTGACATAAAACTTTAAGTTACTACAGTGAAGTTCTAGAGCGAGGGAATTTATTTTTCTGTTTCATGGATTCCATCGTGGAATTGCAAAGGGTCATGACTCATTACAATATATACAGTGTACACATTGAGAAGCTGCATTCAACTCACACTCTTCAGCACAATCAAGACTCAAGTTTGGTTGACACTGCTCTGAGACAGACGTTGTCATGATTGTCCAAAAGCATTCTTACGCAGTTACGCAGGCGACAATGGCAAAAGCTCATGAAATGAACTATTACTAACCTGTTAAGTTGTAGCAGTCCGCTCCTCGCACGCAGGTTGCTCGCACGATGCGTGAAGGGAGGTGTTGCTCGCACGATGCTCGATGGGAGCTATCAGCTGCTGCTTGTAGGACGCTCGACCAGAGGGATAGGAGTTCTGGAATGATGAATCCGAACAATGAAATCCAACGCTGTGAGTGGAGCGCTCAGCGAACTTGCAAAGGCTGTGAGTGTGTTGTTCATGGTTCAGGGTGCCGGTTTTATAACATGAAACAACGATTTTCCAAAACCTTAAACGTTAATTAACTCTTAATTAAAGATTAAGTTCAGCGTTTAGTTAATTAAAATGGTTTTTAATGCATTAAAGGTATGCCACGTCCCCCCGTGTCCCCTCTCGCCCCCCACGCCCCCACGTCCCCCCTCCCCTTTTCGGAAACCCCCCTCAAGGAAGGAAAACGTTTCCCTGGCACGTCCCCCTGAGTTTCCTCCATTTTGGGAGCGTGGGGAAACGTCCCCAAGTCCCCGAAGCACGGGGGAGCGAGGGAACTAGACCCCTAGGGGGGCGGGGCGAGTCCCCGTGGAACACTGGAATTTCGTAGATTTTCTACAATAGAATCATATCAGGACTGTTGAAATCTATGTGATAAAAATATTTGTTTGACATATAATGGTAACAAAACTAGCATATTATTGTGAAGCATACTGGATGGTCCACTGAGATAAGATAACTTTATTAATGCTAAAAAATAACCAAACTAAGATAAGATAATTCTGCAACAATGACCAAACAAGAGATCAATAGGGCTAGGAAGTACAACATCCCCGATTCCAATCTGTACGGGTGTCCTAAGAACATGAAATACATGACTAAATATTACATCAAAAAAGCTCCCATGGGTGTGTGGTGTAGCGGCAAGCAGCGAGGTGATCGGGTCTAACGCAGAGACCCAATTCAAAACCCCCAAGTGAGTATGGATGATGTCAGCGGTAAGTCCTGGGTGACTTTAATGGCATAAATACTCCCATTGTAGCATAGTAGCTTATCCAAAAAGACTCTATACTATAAGACGTATTTCTCGAAATAATCTTATCAATGCCAACAAATGACCAAAATGTAAGTCAATCAGAATAGGAAGTACAAACACTGATGCCCATCTCTAGAGGTTCCCTACGCTTCTTTGAAAGCATAAAACAAGGAAAAAACAAGATAACGCCCTAAATACAAGAACTAAATATTAAGTCAAAAAAGAGGGAGTAGTGCCAGAGATCAACTAGAAGTCGAACAGGTAGAGGGTGAGGAGAAGGAGGTGTCTGTCGCGGAATCAAATCATTAAAAAGGATCGAACGAACTGTTTGATAATATCTTCCAGAGAATGTCCATGGCTGCAAGGACCTGGCTGCGTGATTATGGCATGCATAGGAGAATCATGAGCAACTGATCTTCGAGCACTTGAGGCCAAAAAAAGAACACTGATCACGGATACTGCCAAACACTCTGAACTTATAACATCGAGAAAATCCACCGGCAAGTTCATTTTTTTCCAGGTAGAAAAAGAACTCCAACATGCTATATCATCCCTTTGCAAATCATGCCATATAAGTGCGCCAGAACACAGCAAGCATGGCACCTTGGTGGACAGTTTAACACTCTGTCAACCTCACCAGTGAACCAATGCTGGTCCGATGCATCTATGAATTTATTTTTGTATAGAAGTAAAGTAAAATAAAAAAATGCATACCAGGGGCTGTATGAGAAGCTTTCGCCCCTTTTGAGGCCTCTTCATGTTTGCGGGTTCTCTTGCGTCTGTCTGCGTTCCTTCGGCGCGGTTTCCGCTCATTCTCAGCGGTTTTCTCCATATCGAGGAGTTCAGCATCAATGCACCCTGAACAATTCATTATCTCGTTCCATCTACACAGTTGTTCCTCCATCCCATAGAACTGTAAATCCAGCAACTCATCTCTAACATACCTTATTCGCGAGCGTCCACCTTTGAAGGAGAGAACTGAATGAGCCGATGAACAATTCCAGTCTTCTTCGAGGATCTTTTCAGTGCCACAGCTGGAAGCGGAATTTGTTAAGACTTTAACCCATTCATCGCTCAGGGTTTGCGCGATATGGTCCGTCTTCGTTTCGCCTTCTGTGCGGAGCTCTTCTGGTTTTACTTCCAGGTCGCTCGCCATGGCGATGGCTTCTCTGTCATACATCGTTGAGGGTTTCAGGGTTTATTACTTTTTGTACTCTCCATAGTTTCTTGCTCGTAAGAGATTCAAATTTCGGTCAGCCTCGTCGGTATTGGGCGCAATGTAATGGACGAGATGGGTTAAGGTTTGGTCGCGTTCACATGGATTTGGTTATTTGGTTTAATATTGATTTAGATATATTTTAATTCTGGGTTTAAGTAAGTAATTTTTAGATGTGGATTTTTTTAGTGTAAAATTTGAGGAAAAGTTTGTATTTCCAGATTTGATTAAAAAGCATTTTATTTTATAATGTGAGGTCTTCAAAGATAACAAGGGAAGTTGTGCAAATATTCTGGCAGCTAGCTCTTGGGATAATCTATTTAGCGAGGAGTTTGTCCAGAAGTTGGGAGCGTTTATTGTGAGGTTTCACAGGAAAATAGTTAAATACATCAACAATTTGAAGAAGCAATCTGTCCCATAGGCTATATTTAGCCTCATGGACGTTAAAATGATTTTCTTTCTTTCTTTCTTTCCCTCTTGATAGATCGGGGCTAAGATGGACCTAGGTTAGTTTCGTTCATGTGCGATCATACAAAATTTGTTGAACACCTAATTATTTTGATCATTTTAAATATGTCTAAGACTAGTTTGGTCAATTTAATTTTAAATTTGCTTAGTTACCTCAGTTTGTTGAGATGAGAGACACTGTTAGTAACTTGAATGATGAAAAATGATGAAATAAAAATATAGAGTGCAAAGTGACAATGTAACAATGTTGATTGATAGAAAATGTGAATAATAAGAATATAGTCCATTACAAACAATCTTTATTGCAATCAATTTGAAACTATTTTCTTCCATTGTTCCTATTGTCACACCTATTAGTTTTGTCATTTTCTCATATCGATCATATGAAAAGGGCAGTTGGAATCATAGACAATTCAAATATTTAACTCAAGCTATTGTAGTAAACATTATACCTTATTTGTGTTGCTCTCCAATATTAATAGTAATTTTCTCCAAAGTCAATCATTATGACTTATGGAGTGTGAAACCCCAAATAATTTTCAATGGTAGTTATTTTTTATTACCGCATTTGAATGCAAAGTGATTAACAATGTTGAATGATGGAAAATGGGAATAATAAGGATGTAGCCAATTATAAATAGTTTACAATTTCACGAAGCAAACATTTCGAATAAACATTTTTTTAGGATGAAAATTCAAGTTTGTATTTATGGTTATATTTATGTAACACATAAGTTAATGCACTTCATGAATCATTTTTATGTGCTTACACTAAGAGAGAGTATGTATGTTTTCGGGGAGAGAGGAAGAAGAGAGAGGCAAAGACATGGAGGGAGGAAGATGTTGGAAATATTGAGAGGGGGGTGAATCAGCGTTTCTTTTCAATTGTTACTTTTACCAGTTAAATCATTTATATTTAGAACACAAAATGAACAATAAGAATAAATGTTTTTATTAATTTCTTTTTCACAATAAATCAAGTACAATGTATAAAGGGCTCCAACCCTCGATGAAGACATCAATCTTCAATCTCCCAAGCTCCAAGTTGTTGCCAAGCACCAACTTGGAATTTTGTGAGGCTCTGACCTCTAGGGCACCGACCCTATCTTCTCAAGGCACCGACCTTGTGTTTAGAGGCTCTAACCCCTAGGGCACCAACCCTTCTCTGGTACAGACTCCAATCTGGTTCCTCGAGGACTCCGATCCTCTAGGGCTCCAACCTTATCTTATCCAAGGCATCAGCCTTAATTTTAGGAGCACCAACTCCAAGGACACCAATCTTATATTTGCCAAGCACCAACTTGGACTTTCCAAGGCACCAACCCCAAGGGCTCCAACCCTATAGCTTCACTTTGTCAAGGTATGTTTGGTTGTACTTCACTGCTCCAAGGTCTTCTTCACTGAGCCCTGTCAATCTTCAACTTCACTGTAGTCTTCACACTATAGCATCAATGACAACCTTGATCTCTTCACATGAAGGTGTCTATGTTGTCCTTCATGGTACCCAATCAGGTTCTCCAAGTCACTTCATGATGAATAGTGCATCATGGTCTCTAAGGATCTCCATGAATCTTCAAAGTCAACTCCAAGGGAAAGGATGTATACTCTAAGAATGCTCCAGAAGAGTCTTCACAATCAATCCTCTTTCAAGAGTACTTCAAACTGGTTCAAACCCAAAGCTTGCTCCACTATAGTTCAACAAGGCTCTTCAAATTACTTTTTAACAAGTCTGAAAGGAATGCTTCAAAGGTATACAACAAGTCTTCTCTTCAAGATATATCAATCATAGCCCAAACTGTCTCAAAAAGAAAATTCTCCAAACTATTCCTAGTATGTTGCTTCGAGATGCTCACAAATATTTCTACACAAGTTGCCTTTCCAAAAAATAACTTCAAAGATTTCCTCAAAACAATTCTTTAAACCAACTTTCAAAGCCAATATGACCTACTCCAAGTGATGATGTGTTGTATGACTATGATAAATGATCTGATGACAGCTCAAGAAGACTGAATTATGGGTTGATGCTAGCTGCTACAGGTGGCTGTTATATATATAATTTGAGCTTCACTATATAGTAGCAACAAACTTTTGCAATGGTGACTGAGTTCAGGATTGAGGCAAGGGTTCAAAATTCAGGTTTGTCCTTAAATCCGAGTTGAGGTCTACGCCATAGTCCACTGTCTAATTCGAGTTTTTTTAAGGAGTCAGAGCCACTGTTTCTATAGAGATCCAAACACTGTAATGAACTATATTACAGGTCCGAGGTACTTTTGTTCAGGCAGAGATGTATGCAATTATCACAGAGTTGTTTCAACGAGTGTTCAATAATATCAAACCCAAAAACAATTCCTTTTAAGCTTTCTCCTTCTTCCTTTGATGTTGGTTGAGGTCCTGAGATTTTTACCTAATTAGGTGGCAAGAATGATGTCTGAAATCCCTAATAAATAGTGGTTTTTGCACAGCAAAATGAAAAGACACGTCCTTGTTTGGAGGCAGACTTGTGTAGGCTTGTTCAGGTCGACTTACTAGGCAAAAAAATAACTTTAACTTTAAAACTACTTGGAGTTTCAGGCCAAATAATAGCTCATTGGAAAGCTAAAAATATGATCCAAGGGATACTAAAGGTCTCATAGAGAAATTATGCCTCTAAGGTAGTAAAAAATATTTTTTAATGTGACTGGTCATTTATTGGTGCAGAATTGGAGGTAGGGTCATTTGCCTTCTTCAACATGTCCTTGCCTTCTTCATTATAAGATCACCATAACATAAATGCTATGTCGTCAAACATATGTGATCCAGGAGTCCACTTGGACCCCCACCATTGTTTCTTTCAGCTTTTGAGTTTCCTTAATTGTAGCACATTTTACTATTTTTAGTAGTTTTTCGGGTCCTAAACTTTCAGAGCCATTTTGAGGCCTAAACGACGTTTTTTGGGAAAACTGGGAGCAACATGGGTCCATGCACTGATGTTACTCTTCCCAAAGTTGTAGTTCTCAGATAGATCTTTCTAACGAGATATTGTACGCGTCAAACGGAGATCGTATGCCAAAGTTACAACCCCAGGAAGTTGATGTACCAATTTACCCAAACGGGGCCCACAGTTTAGCGTTTCATCTACTAGGGTTAGGTTTTTGGATGTTTAGGGTTTTCCATTATTTCTCAACAATAAATAGGCCTTCGAGCCTCATTGTAACACAGTTCAAAGGCATGTAGCCACCACATCTCTTCTCAGAGATAAGCTACCATCACCCTAGTTGTTTATTTCCATTCTCTGTTTGTAAGCATATCTCAGTATTTTACATTAATGAAATGAAGTATTATTTCCACTGCATCTTTGTGTTTATGATTATCTCTGTAATTTGTTGCGTTCTTGTTTAAATACGGATCAGTGGTATTAAAACAGTATGCTTTTTCTCTGTTTTTCTTTGCATGTCCCCAACGAGGTAGGGATATAAGGAGTTAGGGTTTGAACTGGTCGAACCTTTGCAAGACCGGTCTCGCAAAACCCGACAGCCTCCCAGGGCAAATGAAAAGAAAGACGAGGGAACATGAGATCCTATCAAAATCTTGCTCGAAGAATCCCTCGAGCGACAAAGGAACGCAATGATGGACAACTTTGCCTAGATCCTTCAGCGGCTACCCAGGGGCGACGCATCGGCTTCCCACAGCTACTTTGGAAACGCCACGCCGTTTAAGGTACAAGTTAATTTTGAAATTCCCATATTCGAGGGTCAGATAGATGCAAATGCCATCAATAAATGGTTAAATCTGCTAGAGGGTTATTTTTCTGTTCATGATTTTTCCAGCCGGGAAAAGATTATTTTCGCTCTTTTCAAAGCAGCCCCCCATGTCAAGGACTGGTGGGAAACCTACTGCAAGCAGAAGGATGAAAGTATCGGCTCACTATTTTCAGCCGCACCCGCCTGTAATTCGTTCCGGGATGCCATCAAGGAGCAGTACTACCCTGTCGGAAGCTATGAGGATCAATACATAAAGTGGACCACGTTGTGGCAGGGAAGGGACCAAGATGTGCTAGAGTTTACCAATATTTTCCATACCCTTCACACAAAGTTTGGTATCAAGGATTCGAAGCAGCATTTGATACTCAAATACCGCGACTGCCTGCACAAGTACATCCAGGAATAAATAGAATTCTTGAACATCTCCTCTCTCAGAACGGCATACTGATATGTCGTCAAGGTCGAGCAAAAGTTTAAACATAAGAAGTGAGACTTTGGATCTGCAAATCCGAAGCAAGGGAAAGGTGCCCTCAAACCGCAGAACAAAGGAAAAAGCCAAGGCGGGGTGTGTTAGTGTCTCACCCTAACCCCCTTATTTATGTAGTGGGATCGAGTCATAGTAAAGAGTCAATAAAGCCCATATTAATAATTGTAAGTGGTTAACCCGTAATTAATGACGGGACCACAGTTAGTTGCAATGGGCCATGGTATTAGATAGATGGTATTAATAAAACCCATGGTATTGATCCATGGTATTGCATGTATGAGTCATATATAA
>APFE030755175.1:130655-149069 GCA_000404065.3 Pinus taeda
CTCAATATTATTTCCAACAAAATAATCAACATATAAAACAATGATAAGCAATTTGCCTTCTACCAAAATATGATAGAGGTTCATATCTACTTCACTTTGGTAAGCCCAATCTAGTGAGATAACTATCAATCCAAGTGTACCAAGCTTAGGGTGCTTGCTTGAGACCATGCAATGCTTGCCTGAGTCTGCACACATGATAATCCCGATCAAATGTATCAAAACATTTTGGTTTCTCTATGTATGCTTCCTCCTTAATAACACCATTTAGAAATGTTGTTTTTACATCCATCTACTGGATCTTCCACCCCATATTTGTAGTTAGTGCAAGATTTGATCTAATGGATAAATACCTTACTACGGGAGAAAAGGCTTATGCATAGTTAATTCCCTCAATTTGAGATAATCATTTGGCTGCAAATTGGGCCTTATACTTCTCTATGCTTCTATATACAACATGCTTAATTTTTAAGATCTATTTTGAACCCACAACTGATTTTTTTTGTCTGTCTTTGGACCACTTCCCAAACACTATTCTTTATGGTGGATTCATATTCTTCCACCATTGCATCAACCCAAACTATTTTCTCAACTACTTCCTCAAAATGGGATGGCGTAGTCTCTACAAGCTCGTTCATTAGAGCCATGTAGCCAGTGTACCTCTCAGGTGACCTCCATTGCCTATGCAGATTTGAAGGATCTTCCACATTCTCCCTCACATCCTGCACTAGTATTTCAACTTCCCTAGTTATTTTTCTACCTTTTCTATATGGTTCTTCTTGAGTGGATGTCTCCACTCTACCTCCTCTCTACTCCTCCATTTGTGGCTTCTCCAAAACTTTTTGAGGCTCATCCTTTGGAGAAAAAATGTAACCACCTCCTCCCACATTTACCCAAGTTCACCAGTCTATCGGGGTACACATGTGAAAAATAGTTACTATGATATGAATCAACCTCCTAAATATAGTTAAGCAAGTGGAATCCCACCCAAAACTTTACTGGCCTTCCTCAGGAGATACAAGACCCCTAGGAGATAAACAACCACTCTAGGTGCGATAACCCTAAATTAACTTTATTTTTCTGTGATTTGGGCTCCTATCCATAGGAATAACTCTACCAAAATTCGACTATAGGCCTCCAGTCACATGAATAAGCCTGCAAGATAGAGACTACAGTCTTAGTTTCCTAGTTATGTGCCTGCGACCACGGAATATGAGCCACCTTTTCAGGGCTAGTCTCCAGACCACCACCCAGAACTTGATGAGACTTTCCAAAACAATAAATGACACAAAGACAAAGCCTTTAACACAAAACTTAGTCAAGAACTTGATCTAAGCAAGCTTAACCATGATAGACATGTCGTTGAACTTTTGTCAACATGTAATCTAAAGGTCATGAATGCATATATGAACATAGGGATATGATACTTATCTGAGAATCATTAAGAAGGTCTAATGCCCTCTCATAATATCTGCAAAAACATCTATTAGGTCATGAATTCGATAACCATTCATTTACCAATCAAAACATGATAAGATCCATAACTAGAATATGTCATACAACCATGTTGATAACTAGCATATAACTAGAATAATAACAATGATAGAACAACCATTAAAGCCACATAATAGAAAGTACATCTAATCCTAAAATAAAATAGGAAATATCTCTTATTAACATATTCAAAATCCAACCAAGTTAGGGACTTCCACTTACCACCCAACCATAGATTGGGTTGAATCAAATATTTCTTTCAGTCAATCACCCCTATGTCATATTCCAAGCATGAATGTGGGACTCATAATATAACAACTAAGGCTTCTTTAGGATTTACTGCATATCTCGCCATTATCGGTCAAGGGATTTCTAGTCCAGAAACAAGCACCTACCCAACCAAGATTTACTGTGATCCCAGCATTACCAATCAAGGGATTCCTAAGCCCAAACAAAGAAACATACACTACCAGGCTTTACCGAAATCCCACCAAAATTAGTTAAGAGATCACGAGGCCCTAAATAAGAATTCATGCCTTCATATTTCTTCACCAATACCTTGAAGAATTTTCCAATCTCCACCCTTAGGATTTACCGTGTATCTTGCCATTATCGGTCAAGGGATTCTTAGGCCCTTGGAATTTTCCTAAGACCACCTCACCTGGTTCCAAAACCATCTGGTAATCCAAATCTCAACAAAATAAAAGAACCCCATCACACCATGGCTATCCAAACATGGCAAGATAATGTTGAAACCATTGTCACACCTAGAAAATCCCATGCCAATGATAGCAAGAGAACCAAATACACACATACATGTACCATGCATGCCAAAACAAGCAAGGAAATCATACATGCAATTGTTCCTTGCTTTTGCTTTATTGTCCTTCCTTTCTTTTGCTTTATTTTCCATCCTTTGCCTTCCTTTCTCCAATACTGGAGTGCTCTAGGAATGCTCTATGTGTGCAAGAGTATGAGAGAGAGAATGTTAGAAATTAATTAACAGAGCAATGAAACACAAACAATATTATGGAAATAATAATACATAAACACATAAAACAAGAGAGACATAGATATATGTGGTTCACCCAATTTGGACTATGTCTGTAGAGAAATAACCAATCCTTCCTTTTATATTATCCAGCGAAAAGAAGAGATACAACCTACAACATATCCGTTGTAATTTACTCTTCACTCCCACACAACCTACTCTCTCTCTCTCACGCACTCAGAATAATAATGCACAATCGCAATGCAATTCCATCATATAAACCAATGGTTGCCTTCTAGGGGAAAAAACATAAATTATACCATTATATCATCCACCTAATGAACGACCCAAATTGACTATGAAATTACAATATTTTACAAGGAAAATTTTCATCTATTTTTTATCTTTGGGGGTGTTGCCCCCAAACCTCCACTAGGGGGGGCTCATAAAATTCATCATCACCCCCTCACTAGACCCACTTGATCATATTTAAACATACGGCATTTTTGCCCTATTAGGAATAGGAATCCAATGCAGCTGAAGGAAAAAACCTCTAAACAATCTGGAAGATAATCAAGATCCACATCTAACAATCTCCCACTTGGAGATAGATTATATAAACTCTATAGTTTCTTCACTTGCTGGATAATGTCTCCGCTTAGACCTGGTTGTTTCTCATCATCACCATCATACTTGAAGGCTAATTGAAATTGAGCAAAATCTCAATTTCTCCCTGGTTACAACTTTTGTTAACATATCTATAGGATTTTGGATAATGTGTATCTTTTCCAGCTTCAACTTTCCATCTTCCAACACTGACCATATGAAATGGTACTTGAGTTGTATATGTTTAGTCTTGAAATGAAATGTTGAGTTCCTTATAAGACTAATGGCACTTTGGCTGTCACTGTATAACCTACCCATCTCTTGCTTCTTGCCCAATTCATCTATAAACCTTTGTAACCAAATCATTTCTTTATACTAGACTCTGTAGCAGCAACATATTATGCTCTCGTTGTTGAAAGTGAAACAATGTTTTACAATTTTGAAACCCAACTGACATTTTTTCCACCTATAGTAAACACATACCCTGTGGTGCTCCTCCTATTATCTCTATCACCTATCATATTTTCATCAACATATCCTTGTAGAGCAATATTTGAACCACCAAATCATATTTCTTAATTTATGGTACCTCTCAAATACTTGTTCACTACCATCCAATGCTCTTTTCCTGGATTGTTCATATACCTGCTTACAACTCCCATTGGATGTGCAATATCAGGCCTTGTGTAGACTATTGCATACATTAAGCTTCCAACTGCTTATGCATATGGAACTTTACACATATAATCCATCTCTTCCTGAGTTTTAAATGGATAACCAAAGGTGTACTAACTAGTTTTGAATTCTACATATTAAATCTTTCCAACACCTCTTCTTTGTACCAACTTTGAGACAATGTTAATTTGCGAATTTTCCTATCTCTAGTTATTCTCATACCAAGGAATTGTTTTGTAGCATCCAAATCCTTCATTGCAAATGAGTTTTCAATTTTTCCTTTGATCACATTTATTTCTTGCATGTTAGACCCTGCAACAAGCATGCCATCTACATACAATAACAATATAATATAGTTGCTGTAATTTTTCTTTTTAAGATAAACACAATGGTCAGAGTGACATCTACTATAACATTGTTCAGACATAAGCCTAAAAAATTTTAGATACCACTGCCTTGGCGCATGTTTTAAGCCATACAAGTTATTCTTCAATTTTCATACTAACGTCTCCTTCCCTTTGACCACATACCCTTGTGGTTGTTGCATATATATTTCCTCCTCCAAATCCCCATGGAGAAAGGTTGTCTTTACATCTAAATGCTCAGGATGAAAATCTTCTGCTGCCACTTCACTTAAAATAGTTATGGTTAAAGTCACTTTAACAATAGGAGAAAAAATTCATTAAAGTCTATACCTTTCTTTTGTTCAAACCCCTTCACCACAAGTCTAACCTTATACCGCTGTTTTCCTCCATCTTCTTCCTTCAACCCATAAACCCATTTATTCTGCAATGTTGTTTTACCTACAGACAACTTGACTAAGTCCCAAATCTGGTTATGCATCAAGGAGTCCATCTCTTCTTCCATGGCTTGCTCCCACTTCTTCGTGGTTTCTACCTACATTGCTTCTTCATATCTTTTCGGTTCACCAAAATCAGTCAACAATACATAATATAATGAAGGAGAGTATCGTTTATGGGGTCTACTTATCCTGGTAGATCTTCTAACACCACTTTCAAGAGTTTGAGGTGCTTTTTTATATTATGGTTGGTGTTGTTGTTATGGTTGTTGAACATTATAATTTTTAGGTACCTTTACTTTTTCTATGATCTCATTAATCATTGTGTATTCTTTGTTTTCCTTTTCCTGTTTCTTTTCCTGCATTTGATCCTTATACAAGACCTTTTCATTAAACATGACATCTCGACTCCTAATGATTTTTTTTTATTTTCATAATTATATAAGCGATAACCAAAATCATTTACACCATATCCAATAAAGGTACATTTCTTTGATTTTTCCTCAAGCTTTGTTCTATTTTCTTTATCAATGTGGAGAAAAGATTCACAACAGAAAGTCTTTAAAAATTATTAATTTACCTTTTTACCTTTCCATGCCTCCTCTAGAATACCACCATCCAAGGAACTTAAATGCCCTCTGTTTATTAGATAAGCCACAATATCTACAACATCTACCCAAAATTGTAAGGGTAATCCTGCATGCAATCTCGCGCACCTTGCACACTCCATCATTGTCTTTTTCATCCTTTCTAACACACCATTTTCATGTGGTGTTCCTGGAACTATCTTCTCTTCGTGAATTCCATTCTCTGAATAGTAGTTATCAAACTCTTTGCTGCAATATTCACCTCCATTATCTGATCTAAGACAATTCAACTTCTCTCATGTCTCATTCTCAACCAAAGCTTTCAATTTCTTGAAAGTATAAAATACATCATATTTATTTCGAATACAATAAATCTAGGGTTTCCTAGTTGCATCATCAATAAAAGTATCATAATAGCGAGAGCCACTGAGAGATGATACCTTAGCATACTCCCATACATATTATGCACAAGCTCTAATTTTTCTCTTCTTTCCCAACTTTAATAAATATGACTCTCTTCTGCTTTCATAAACACAATTCTCACAGAAATCCAAATCAACATGCTTTAAACCTGGAAACAAATTTCTTGAGTGAAGAATTTGCATCCCCTTCTCACTCCTGTGCCTGAGCCTATAATGCCACAAAGTCATATATGCTCATGTGAAGGTTAAAGAATTAACAGGATTAGAAAAATTATTGCATAAATACAATGTACCAAGGCTCCTTTAGTGACCTTCCAAGTTTTGTCTGTAAAAGTATTTACACAACTTGCACCTCCCAACTGCCCTGTTGAAATTAGATTTTTCTTTAGATCTGGAACATGCCTTACCTACTTCAATAGAAATTGGTTTCCATTCTATTACTTTATAAAAACCTTACCCATTCCAACTAGTTTACGGGGTTTATCATCACCTAGATGAACCTTTCCAAAATCTCCTTGAACATAGTCATGAAAATGTTTCCTATCGGGTGTGGCATAGAATGAGGTCCCTGAATCTACCACCTAGGCATCAATAATATTCTCTAATGAAATAATCAAATCATTATGTAACACATCACCAGTCACATTCACTTCATTATTGTTCTCTTGTTGTTCATCTCCTTCTTTTCCCTTCCGAGATTTGCATTCTTTCTTCAGGCGCCCTTTCTTCCCACATTTCCAACACACTATCCCTGATCTGGATTTGGATCTACCTTTTCTTGACTTACCATGATTTCCATTTTTCTTCCCCTTGTCTCTGTAGTCAAAGCATTACATGATGTCTCACTGGAGCCTTCCTGACGCATTTCCTCGCTAAGTATGGCACCAACGACATCACAAAACTTTAAAGTACTAGAACTAGAGACAAAGTTACTGATTTACATAACTAAGCCATTCCAACTTCCTAGAAATGAGCACAGAAACAACAGATTCCTAACTTCATCATCAAAATTTACCCTACATAACTTAACCAATTGGTAACCATGTTAAATTCATTTAAATGAACAACAACAAATCCACCTTCTAACATCTTCATATTAAATAAACAATTCATAAGAAATATCTTATTTGAGGTCGAGGGTTTTTTATATAGTTTTTCCAATGTCGTCATTAAACCTTTTTACGTTGTTTCCTTTGAAATGTTGAATGTCACTGACACTTCTAGACATAGTCGTATTGTTCCTAGTGCCTTTCTGTCGATAATATCCCATTCTACGCCTGTCATACTCGTCGACTTCTTTTTTTGTCTGCTCAATGGTAGGTACACATCTTTCTGATACAAATAATCTTCCATCTGCATCTTCCACAACTAGTAGTTTTGGCTGTTAAATTTCTCCACTCTAAACCTACCATCTTCCGCCATTACTCCCACTCGAACTAGGAACCCTTCTCTCCTACGAGTTTATTATCCAAATATAACTTCATCTTTGATACCAGTTGTTATAAATTAATTAACATAACAATGAAACACATACAATATTGCAAAAATACAAATATAGAAACACATAAAACAAGAGAGAGATGGATATACTTGATTCGGACAATTTGGGTTATGTCCACAAAGAAACAACTAAACCTTATTTTATATTATCTAGCAAAATGAAGAGATACAGCCTACAACATATTCGTTGTAATTTCCTCTTCAATCTCACACAACCTCCTCTCTCTTTCTCGCTCAAAATAATAATACACAGTCACCATACAATTCCCTCATATAAATCGAGGGTTTCCTTCTAAGGCAAAAAACCCTCAATTAACATAACTTCTATAGTCAGATCATCCGTCTAATGGACAGACCAAATTGAATATTAAATTACAATATTTTACAAGGAAATTTTTCATCTATTTTTAGCTTTCGTGACGCTTCCCCCGAACCTCCTCCAGGGGGGGCTCATAAAAGTCGTCGTTACCCCCCCTTGGACCCCCCTGAAGGCATTTAAACAAGTGACGTTTCTTCCCTGTTAGGAACATGAATCCAACGCAACTTAAACAAAAACCTTTGAACAGTAAGGAAGATAATCAAGATCCACGCCCAATAAAGAATAGAGAGAGGGTTTCGAAACTGAATTGAGAAAAGGTTGCGAACTAATCCTTAGAAGCATTTTTATCAATGAGGCCGCTATTTTCTTCAATTTCCACTAATTTTCCTTCAATTTCCTTCTCACATGCAACCTGTGACCTTTCACCTTCCTTTTCTCCTATTTCCCATTATTTTCATAAATAAAATATCAATAAATGCCTCTTTTCCTTTTCAATGCCTTTGACAATTTCCTTAGCCATAATAAACCAAAAGAACACCCACTAGCATGTTTTTCCCAACATTCAACTTTGAATACATGTCCCATGACCTTCATCTTAGTGCTTCCACTACACTCTAACTTGCTTGATTGCTCGATTATGGAGCATGAGTTGTTTAAGTTGAAAAATTCATTGAGGTTCTAGCTGGAATTCTCCTTCTGGTTCGATATTTAATACAGACCATTCAATCACATGATCAACATCTTTCACATACTTTTGAAGTAATGACACATGGAAAACATCATGGAATTTCAATGTCAGTGGCAGTGCAACTTTGTAGGCCACTAGTCCAATGCTTTCAAGAATCTTGAAAGCCTCACAATACTGAGGTGTCAACTTTGCACATGATCCAGTCCTCAAGGAGATCTTCTTGGGCTTGATGTGCAACTACACATGTTCCCCAACATGAAACTCTATAAACAACTTGTGTTGATTTGCATAACTCTTATGCATGTATTGTGCTACCTTTAGATTCTTATTGATTACTTGCATTTCATGTTCCATCTCTACCAACATGTCTAGTCCAATAACTTGTTCACTGGATCACTCCAATTGATGGGAATATTACAACTCCGCCCATAAAGTGCTTCAAACAGACTCATCCTCAATGACTCTTGATACCCATTGTTATACGAAAACTCCACGAGTGGAAGATACTATTCCCACTTTCAATGTTGATGCATAACATACATTTTCAACATGTCCTCCACAATCCTGTTGACCCTCTCTAATTGTCCATACGTTTGAGGAAGATAAGTTGCATTAAAGGCCAATTTTATACCCAGACCTACAAATAACTCCTTCCCAAACCTAGAAGTGAATTTGGCATCTTTGTCTGAAACAATCTTCTTCAGAACACCATGAAACCTCACTATGTTTCCGATAAAGATATGTGCTACTTCACTAGCTGAATAAGTAGAGTTAATTGTTATGAAGTGAGCTACCTTTATCAACCTGTCAAGCACAACCATGATGGAATCATGTTGTTTAGATGTCCTCGAAAAAATTGTAATTAAATCCATGGAAATGACCTCCCATTTCCACTATGGAATTGGAATCGGCTGCAATAATCCACCTGGATTCTTACACTCTGCCATTACCTGTGTAATTCATATTAGGTTGGTCAAATAAATATCTCAACCCATTTTGATCACTCATCAACACAAAACTCTTGCCAAGAAGATAGTGTCTCCACATCTTCAATGCATGAACGATCAATGCCAATCGAAGATCATGAGTCACATTGTTCTTCTTGTGCTCATTGAGTTTCCTTGATTTGTAGCATATCACCTATCCCTCCTACATTAGAACTCCTCCAAGTCCTTTCTTACAAGCATATGTATATAACACAAACTCTTTATCCAGATTTGCAATCTTGAGAATTGGAGCATTTGTCAACAACTGCTTCGATTGCTCAAAACTAGCTACACATTCCTCTATCTATTCAAATTTCTTTCCTTTCCTCTGCAATTATGTAATAGGATAAAAAATATGTGAGAAGTTCTTGATGAAAGTCCTGTAGTAACTTGATAACCCCATGAATGATCTGACCTCATCCACACTTCTAGGAGTTTCCCATTCCATGATAGTTTTTATATTTTATGGATCCATTGCTAAACCTTCCCTGGAAGTAACATGCCCCAAGTAATGAACTTATATCTGAAAGAAAATGAATTTTATAAGCTTGGCATACAACTGATGTTCTCTTAGCAATCTCAATATTGTTGCTAAGTGTTCGTTATGCATTATTAGAATATATCAATATATCATCAATGAATACAATCACAAACTTGTCTAGATAAGAACACAACACACTATTCATCAAACATATGAAACTAGCTGAAGCATTAGTCAAATAGAAAGGAACTACAAAAAACTCATAATGCCCATACCTGGTCCGGAAAGAATTCTTTTAGATGTCCTCTTCCTTGATGCATACCTAATGATAACCTGATCTCAAATCAATCTTTGAGAACTTCGTTTCTCTCTAAATTGATCACACAAGTCATCAATCCTCGACAAAAGGTGTATGTTCTCGATTGTCACTATGTTTAGTTGCTTGTAATCAATACATAATCTAAGAGTACCATCCTTCTTCTTCAAAAATAACACTGGTGCACCCAAAGGCGACACACTTGGCCTTATTTAACCTTTTCCAAGCATTTCCTTCAAATGCAACTTCAGTTCCACTAGCTCTATAGTGCTCATCATGTAAGGTGCCTTTGATGTTGGTGTTTCCCATGGTACCAACTCAATAGAGAAGTCCACTTCCTCGTGTGGAGGCAACTCTGAAATATCTACTGGGAATACATCCTAAAACTATTGCAAGACCGGGTACCTCTTCAAGAATTTTTCATCCTTAAAATCCTTAGCTTTATCACTGGAAATATGTACTACAATTAATGCACATCCTTTCATGCGACTACACTTTTCCTACATAGTTGTAACCATTCTAACTGATGTTTCTGCCTTCTTCTTACCTTGAAAGATTCTTTGTTCTCCATTGTCATCCAAGCACTCAATGGAAATCCACCTTAGTCCTATGAAGATACAACCAATCCATACCCAGAAGCATACTGTTTGATCCCAATGGAAGTACATTTAGATGCGCTAATGTAGGCATACCATTCAACTAAAATGTACAAGATCTAAGCCAATGAGGAACTCTCTTCGTAGTACCTATAGCCATTTCACTAACCAAGACTCTGCATGCACTTCTTTTCTCAAACCACACTTATCCACCAGATCAGGGTTAACATAACTATAGTTAGATCCAAGTTCAATCAAAATGGAAACAACTTGATCACAAAGCTTACTGTCCATATTTATAATAGATGCATTCTGATCCACCTACCTATTATCCCATTCTACATTGATCTGAAGAATGCTCTTTCCAACATCCCCAACTGTCTGTGCCTCCCATGCACTGTAGATCTGAGGCTTACTACCCTGGTATGACGAACAATACTTCTTGAGATGCTCCTTGCCACATATCCAACATTGTAATTGTCCCCTACCACCGCCTCTATTCTTATGCTCTCCAGGCTATGACCGATGTCCCTTCTCAACTTCATTAAACTTCTTGTAAGGAACAACATTCTCTTTCTCACCTGCATCCTGAGTTCTTGTTTTCTTCGGTGGTCATTTAACTTTAGTCTTGTCTTTCCCTTTCCAAACGTGTTGATACTATGTCTTACACTTTGATTTCTCATAATAATGTTTCAACTTCACAATGACTTACTCCATTGACTAAGGCTCATCATACTCAATCTGATACTTGAATACCAATGGTAATCCACTGACAAATCTTTGAACTTTTGCTTTCTCATCCTTAAGATACATTACATACCTCAATAACACCAAGAACTTAGTTGTGTACTCCTAATCTTTCATTGATCCCCTCTTCATCTCATAGAACTCCTTAACTTTATTGTCATAGTACCTTTTTGATAATTACTTCTTCCTGAAAAGTATCATGAATTCATGCCAACTTAACTCCTCTATCTTGGTATCTCTGACACACTTCACATCTTCCCACCAGATGTTTGCTTACTCTTTGAGGCTAAAAATAGCTATCATGGCCTTAATGTTCTCAGTGTAATCATGAAACTCAAAGAATTTATTCATCCCAAGCAACCATGCCTCTACATCTTTTTATTTCTTCAATTATCCATCAAATGTAAGTGGAATGGCTCTCTTGAACTCATCCGACAAACATCCCCTGTCATTCCTCTAGTAAGGATGATAGCGATCATGACCATGATGCATGTCTGAACCAAAACTAGAGTAAAGCCCATGTCCACTGCCTCTCCTATCAGGTTTATCTGAGAACTTGCCATCTCTGACCATGTCATCTCTGATCATGTCATCTCTCTCCGACCTGTGCCCACCATCAGATCTTCTACCATATGCTCTATTAGTCTTTTCCTCCTATCCATGATTGATCCATCATTGTCCATGCCTCTGCAAGTCTGACAAACTCTGAAGGATAAATTCATTGACCTCTGCTTGTTTCTCCTGTGCCTTTGCAAGCCTTTCCTATAACTGAATAACTTTGTCATTGTATGCTTTGCAGCTTCTAATTTATTCATTGAAACTTCTCAAAGTGTCTTCTATGTCAAGAGAGTACCCATCACCATGCTACTCATATGATCTGTAGGGGAGTATTATGAACTATAATCCACCATTTTTCTTGTCATATTTGATCTTCTTCCCCCGCAAACATATCATGTCAAATAAACCAAAATATAAGCATATCAACATACCTCAATGAAGTTCAAGGGAGGCTATCTTGTATGTAATAAGAAAAAAAAAAAAAAAAAATTTAACACGATACATGTATAATCAAAACATTAATATATCAACCTCATGCATCACAATACCAACTGTATACCATGACCTCATGCACAATAAACATGACCATAATGATGCATGCATAATAAACACATAGACACTGACATGCATGCATAACAAACACATTCTGCCCATCCAATCCAAGTGTTAAACCATGCTCAGATACCACTATGTAACCACCTCCTCCCACATTTACCCAAGTTCACCAGTCTACCAAGGTGAACATGTGACGAATATTCATTATGATTTGAATCAACCTCATAAGTACAATTAAGGAAGTGGAATCATCCAACCAAAACTTTAGTAACCTTCCTCGGGAGCTACATGACTATCAGTAACTAAACAACCACTCTAAGTTCCATAACCCTGAATTAACTTTATTTTTCAGGGATCTAGATTCCTAGCCACAATCATAACACTACACAAATTCAACTTTAGGCCTCTAGTCACATGCATAATCCTGCAATGTAGTGACTGCAGTCTCATTTTCCTAGATCTGTGCCTACGACCACTAAATCTAAGCCACCTTTTTAGGGATAGTTTTGAGACCACTTCCCAAAAATTGATGAAACTTTCCAGAACAATGAATGACACAAAGGAAAATCCTTTAACACAAAAATTAGTCAAGAACTTGACCTAACCAATCTTAACCATGATAGACATTTCGTCAAACATTTTACAAACATGTAAGTTATAGGTCACGAATGCATAGTTGAACATAGGGATCTGATACTTATATGAGAATTATCAATAAGGTCTAATGCTATCTCACAATAGTTGCAATAACATTTATTAGGTGATGCATTCAATAACCATTCATTTACCAATCAAAACATGATAAGAGCCATAGCTAGAATTTGTCATAAAACCATGCTTATAACCAACATATAACCAGAATGATAACAATGATAGAACAACCATCAAAGCCACAAAATAGCAAGTACATTTACTCATAAAATGAAATAGGTAAGGGATCTTATTAACATGTGAAAAATCTAACCAAGTTAAAGACTTCCATGTACCACCCAACCATAGATTGGGCTGAACCAAATCTCTCTTTCATCCAATCACCATCATGCCATATTCCAAGCATGAATGTGGGAATCATAACAAAACAACTAGGGCTTCCTTAGGATTATCGCATATCCCATCATTACCGGTCAAGGGATTTCTAGGCTAGAAGCAAGAAACTACCCAACCAAGTTTTACTGCAATCCTGCCATTACCAGTCAAGGGATTCCTAGGCCTAAACAAGGAAACATACACTACCAGGCTTTACCGAAATCCCACCAAAACCGGTCAAGGGATCACCAGGCCCTAAACAAGCATGGATTCCTTCAGATTTCTTCACTAATATCTTCAACAATTTTCCCATCTCCGCCCTCAAGATTTACTGTGTATCCTGACATTACTTGTCAAGGTATTCCTAGTCCCTTGGGAATTTTCCTGTGGCCATCTCACCCGGTTCCAAAACCATTCAGGAATCCAATTCTCAACCAAATGAAAGAACCCTATCACACCATGACTATCGTAAATGGAAAGTCAAATTTGAAACCGTTTTCCACCTAGAAAATCCCATGCCAATGATAGCAAGAGAATCAAATACACACATGCATGTACCATGCATGCCAAAACTAGCAAGGAAATCATACATGCAACTCGATACCTGCAAGTAATCCCACTATAGTCGCTTGATCCAACTCTTCCTTCCTTGACCCTTATTTTCCTTTGCTTTATTGTCCTTCCTTTGTATTCCTTTCTCTAATGCTAGAGTGCTCCAGGAATGCTCTAAGTGTGCAAGTGTATGAGAGAGAGAATAGAGAGAGAGCTCCACAATTGAAATGACAAAAGGTTGTGAACTGATCCTTAGAAACCCTTTTATCGATGAGGCCTCTATTTTCTTAATTTTCCTCTAATTTTCCTTTAATTTCCTCTTCACATGCAACCTGTGACCCAGTAGTTGTAACACCTTGTCAACATGTTCAGAATAGCAGCACCTCTAACAACATTAATGAAGAAAGATGCATTTTCATGGACTCCAGAAGCAAAAAAGGCATCCGAACATCTTAAAGAGGCAATGTGCCAAGCACTGGTCTTAGCTACACCGGACTTCACAAAAACCTTTATTGTGGAATGTGATGCTTCAGGAAATGGAATTGGTGCTGTTTTAATGCAACATGAAAGACCCATTGCTTTTGAAAGTCGTCCAATCAAGGGAAAATTTTTACTCAAAGCTATTTATGAGAAGGAAATGTTGGCAATACTCCATGCACTTAAGGATCGGCGGCCCCACCTAATGGGAAGACACTTCAAGGTAAAAACGGATCATGATAGCCTTAAATACTTTTTAGAACAAAGATTATCCTCTGAAGAGCAACAAAAGCGGGTCACAAAGATGTGGGTTATGACTTTGAAATCATCTACAAAAAAGGAAAGCAAAATGTGGTGGCAGATGCACTCTCAAGAAAGGATGAGGATGTGGAAGCATTGTTGTGCGCCATTTCTATTATCCAACCAGATTGGATAAACAAAGCAAGGGAGGAAATGAAGAATGACGAAGAAGTTTGGGCACTTATTCGAAATTCACAACAGGATTCCAGTACATCTGATACATTTAGCTAGTAAAATGATTTGTTATGGTACAAAGATCAATTATACCTTTGTAATAATTCCGAGCTAAAACAAAAGATTCTTATGGAATTGCACACTTCTCCCTTAGGAGGGCACTCAGGATTTTTAAAAACTTACCACAGGGTTAAGAAGGATTTTTTTTGGGATGGACTTAAATCAGATATTCAAAAGTTTGTGGCAGAATGTTTGGTTTTCCAACAAAATAAAGTTGAAACAATTAAGACACCCGGTCTATTACAACCTTTATCCATTCCAAGCCAACGTTGGGAGGAGGTTTCAATGGATTTTATCACAGGTTTACCCAAGTCTGAGGGAAAGAGTGTCATCATGGTGGTAGTTGACAGACTTACCAAGTATGCACACTTTTGTGCATTATCACATCCATTTAAAGCCAGTACAGTTTCTACGGCATTTATGGAAACAATTCAAAAGCTACACGGAAACCCAAAGATTATTGTCAGTGATAGAGATCCCATTTTTATAGGAAATTTTTAGACAAAATTATTTTCTTGTCTTAGTACTCAGTTAGCTCATAGCTCGTCTTATCATCCGCAATCTGATGGGAAAACAGAGATAGTAAACAAATGTTTGGAAGGATATCTTTGTTGCTTTGTATCTGATAAACATACACAATGGGTCAAATGGTTGCCTCTGTCTGAATGGTGGTATAACACTTCCTTCCATACTGCAACAAAAATGACCCCATTTATGGCACTTTATGGATATCAGCCACCATCCATCACATCATATTTAAGAGAAAATTCTAAGGTTCAGGCAGTGGAACATCACATCGAACATCAACAACAAGTCCTCAAACTCTTAAAGGATAACCTCGTGTTGGCACAAAATAGAATGAAACAACAGGCAGATCAACATCGCAGTGAAAGAAGTTTTGATGTAGGTGATTGGGGATTCCTACGGCTACAACCATATAAGCAGATGTCCCTCAAGCAAGTTAAGAAGGACAATAAATTATCACCAAAGTATTACGGTCCATACAAGGTGTTGCAAAAGATTGGTACTATGGCATACAAATTGGAGCTTCCTGCAGCTTCTCGGTTGCACCAGTTTTCCATGTTTCATGTTTAAAGAAGGTTATAGGCGATAAGCTACCAGTTAAAACAATATTGCCAGAACTTGATGAGGAAGGAAAAATTATATTGGAAACCAGAAGCAGTCACAGAAACAAGAACTCGACAGCTACGAAATCGATCAGTTTTGGAGTATCTTATCAAGTGGAAGAACTTATCCGCTGAAGATTCCACGTGGGAGGATGAAAATTTTATACAAAAGCATCCAGAACTACTCAAGTGTTGAGGACAGCACTTTTTTGAAGGAGAGGGGCATGTTGGGTCCCTATAATACTAGTGATTACCCCATTGCTATTGTAGTTGCATCCCTTATTAATATTGTTGTGCCCCTATTGTCCCCATATTATTATTATTGTGCCCCATAGAATCCCTCTATTGTTATTTTTGTGGCTTTATATTATTATTGTTAGGTCGGCTGGGTTATATTGTGACTCCTCAGACTCCTATATATAGAAAGGAGGTTTTGTCATTTGTATCATCCAAGAATTGTTCATTTGTGTAATGTAAAGGAGGTTGCCCCCTCGAAGAGGCTATATTATAAGGCGTTGATGTATCTTTTCTATCTTTTTGTGAGTTAGTTTCATAACACTCTCCAAGACTGCATTTTCTTTGTTGTCTTGATCATGGAATGTGGATTTTACATACTTCCCCAAGGTAAAACCCTTGTAGACATCCTACTGCTCAAGTGATCCTTTAGGGATGGAAATGGTTATTTGTTGCATAATTTTAAGGGTTCCGTGGTGCAAATGACTAATACTTTTGAGCTAGAGTTCACCAACATCTTGATTCTCCACATTCTTTGCCTTACTACTTAATTTACCGCAATCTTCCACATCATGTTTGTACAGGTTCTTCGCATGAACCCCAATCTTCTTCACCTGCCTAGTAGCTATGTGTCTCAAAAAGACTTTTCCTTTACTGAAAATAACATCATAGTCACGATCTTCCAAAACTACTATAGATATAAGGTTCTTCTCCAGGCCTAGTACAAACATGACATCTTTGAGGCAAAGAGGGGATCCCGACTCCCTCTTAAAAGTTATTGTACCAATCCCAGTAGCATTGTACCTTCCATCATCCCCAAGCTCAATATGCATCTGGAGATCTTTCTCCTCCAGGGCACTGAAAATCTCTCTACACCCTATCATGGGGAATGAGGAACCTAAGTCCAAGTACCACACACTCCCCATCACAGTGATGGCCATGCATGCGATCAAGGTGTAGTTTGACTTAAATTGTGAAACTAATTCTTCACCTATTGCTCCTCCTAATTTCTTCTTGCTAGACTTTTTGTGTGGACACTTTGTAGCATAGTGCCTAAATTCATGAAAATTGAAGAATTTTATTTTGGGCAAGTCATTCTTCTTGCCCCTTGGCTAGAATATGGTTTGGTTTGATATTTCTTCCCTTTTTCCTTCTTTCCCTTCCCAACCAATGAAAATTTCTCTTTATCCTCTCCCTTGGATGAACCCCCATCTCTAGTATTTCACCTAATTTCTTCTTATACCAAATCCGACCATAAGTGTTCCAAATTTGGTAATTTTTCCCTTCCATTCATAGAGTCCTAGTAATTGTGCCAAGATTTTGGAAGGCCTAGAAGAGCTAGGCTCACCAGGTCATCTTCTGCAACATTCACAGCAACCCCTCCAAGCTCATCTCGAATTTGTGTAATTATGGTGAGATACCGTAAAATAATATCATTCTTCTGCATCTGAATGTTTCAAAGTTTGTCTTCCAGGGCCAATTTTCTATGGTCACTACTATTTTCAAACAGCTCAGTCAGTTCCTTCCACATGGAAAATGATGTCTCTTTGCCATGGAAATTTGAGATAATGTGGTCTCTCACTCCCTCCAGGATTATTCTCCTTGCCTTGGCTACGTCTTTGTTCGATTTGGTTATGTTATGAGCATCAACTGATCTATTTTGGAATGTAAGCCTTGACATAATCCAATAATCCATTGTCATTAAGCACTACTTGTTGGGTTGTGTTATATTCTTTCCACGACTAACCTACGTAGTGAACCAGGGGGTTAGAGGGGGGGGGCGGAGACCCCCCTTCGTTGCGTCGATTGCGCTGCGGGGGTTTGAGGGGGGCGGGTAGCCCCTCTCTACGAGTTCCGAGGCAGCGCCCCGGGAAATTTTTGTTTTGGACCCTATAGTAGGTTGGGCGAACCTACCTATGGTTTTTGGTCCATGGTTTTGGACGCGATCGTTTTCGGTCCATGGTATTGGATGCTTCGGCATGTATAAATATGTATTGTAACATTGAAAGGAACATAATGAAAAATCAAGCTGGTAGTCCGGTTTTGGGATCCAGTGGGAAATCTCTGTGTATATGTGTTTTATGTGTTATGCTCTCGCATTTTTATTTTTCATGTGATTTAGAATTGGTATGCAGGTAATTTCTGTA
>APFE030755176.1:26691-52360 GCA_000404065.3 Pinus taeda
CTTCTAGGGCTCTATGTTCAATTTGGAACAAACTGAAGCTGGCATTATGTTAGAAGATGCCCCTGAGTCAATTAAACAGTTGTGCAGGTTTCTGTTGTAGATTTCATAAGTCAGAAGAAATGGTGGAGTATGAGAACTTGACTTGTCCCCAATTAGGACTGAATCTGTAGCTTCAACCATACTTGGAGGGGATTGGCCTGAATCATTAGTAGCTTTTGAACTAGGAAGCGGGGTAGAGGGAACAACATTCAATTCTTTAAGAAGTAATTTTTGCTGATGCTTTAGCTTGCTAAGCTCAAACATAGTTATGTTTGCCTTAGTCTTCTTCATGTCATCAACAGTGTTGTATTCCATTGAATCGGATACCACTAACGTCTTAGATGTTGAAGGGGAATTAGAAGTTGAAGGCTGGTTTTGAGGGACTACTGCAAGTGATTTCTTTGGAGGTACTTTTTGCTTTGTTGTAGCAGCACCTGCACTCCTTTTCTTTGAAGTCGCCTGGGCAGGTTCAGAAGTACTTTTACTTCTGGTGGTGATTGGGAAGGTTTCTTCTTCATTATCAGTATCAAAATTGGGAAGTACGAAATCCCACATTCCATGACACTCAGCTACTTCTTCTTCATCATCAGTTGGTGGGGTTGCCCTCTTCTTCTTCCTCTTCTTGGTCTGAATCTGCATTAGATATGACATTGGGTGGCTTGGTTTCAGTTTTCTTATAAGTCCTAAAAGGTCTTTTGTTTGAAGTTTCGGCCACCTGTTTCTTTATGTCAATCATTTCGTTGGACAATGTTTTCAGGACCTTTTGCAGTCCCTCCATGTCATATGGATCTTTTGGGCTTTTCTTCTTGGAGTCTTCTTTAAAAGAAACTTTTTTAGCTTTTCTGTCTTCCAAGGCAGCTTTCTTTTCTAAGGAATTGATGCGTTTTTCCACATCAAGTGCTTCTTTCATATTTTCTGCTAAGGTAGGTTTCCGCCCGATCTACAAAAATGGCTATATTGGCAGGCAGGGCAGTGATATACCATTCGCTTTGGATTTGTTCACTTGGTTTGGAAGCTATAGGGATTTTGTTGAGGAGTTTATTGAAGCGAGCATTAAATTCCTTAATCGGTTCCCTATGCTCTATTCTTAGGTTGGAGAGATCGTTTATTAAAGTTGCCAAAGACCCATCATCTCCATACTTAGTAAGAAACTGCTCTTGGCATGTATCCCAACTGGTAATGGAACTAGAGGGTAGAGAGAAATACTAGGATCTTGCTGATCCTTGCAAAGTATAAGGGAAAAGTCTAACAACAACATCTTCTTTTGTTACCCCTTTCAAGTTGACCGACAACATGAAATTATTAATGTGTTCTTCGGTCTAAGTTCCATCATCTAGATTGAATTTGGGGAGCCATTTTTCAGGAGCATCTGGTAAAGGATGCAATGGTGCAGGCATATTGACTGCACCAGGTCTGGTCCATGGATCTACCATTGTAATAGTGCCAGTGGTTGATACTACTATTGGGATTCCGGATGTATGGGAAGTAGATGATATTGAGGAGTGAGAAGATTGAGATGTTGAGGCTACTGTTCCCTGGTGGACAACAATATGTAATGGAGGAGTGGGTGGTTGACTTTGCAGATGGGGAGATGAAATGGATGATGTGGATGAAAGTTCTCCACTATCAGACCCTTCATTATGTTTCTTGGCCCTTTTCTTTTTGAGTAAAGGGAACTCAATGGGTTCGATACCAAGCTTTCCACTTTGAAGTCTGGTAAGTGGATGAGATAGATTAAACTGCAAAGTCGCATTGCTTTGTGATACTTCAGATTTTTGTGGCGAAATTGAGAAGGTCTGAAGTTTGTTGATAAGAAACTGGACTTCAGGGGATTCAAGATTCAATTGTTCTGAAGTATGATGGTTGTGAGCAGTGGTAGTTGATTCCTGTTCTTCTTGATTGCGTGTTGGAGAACCAGCATGCGATCGAGAATAACTAGGAGAATTGGAGGGAGAATTACTCTTAGAATGGCTTGTAGATTTGGGTTTGCTTGCCATTCATATTCGGCCCTCCTTCTAGCGCCAAAAATGTTGATGCCTCGAAAATCGCTGCAACAACATTGGGGAAACCACCCGGTCCGGACCTTAGTACAACTCCTTTTCCGTTTGGGATAGTGGCTCCGACTGGGGATAATGGGACTAGTTTCCCAGAAATAGATAAATGGGATGAGTGAATGTTTTATAGATAACACTAGTGGTAGTCGAAAGGCTAAAACTATTGACAGAAATATAAGTAAATGAAAATATCCCGGGAATCTATTGAGCTCTAAAGCGTAGCTTTTGATGCTCTATGCCTAAAAGACACGCATATAGATGACTGTATCTTCACAACATAGATATTAAATCATTTAAGATTGTTGTGCTTAAATAGTTAAGCAGAGTGATTGAAGCGAAATTACCACACTTTATACATTCATATCATTATCATATACATGATTTAAAAGTAAAGGCACATCACATAAACACCCAATAGTGGAATGAATAAGATTTGTCGTTATACCACATGCATATAATCAACGATAGCAAGAATAATTACATAACAATTCACATACATAGAATGACTTCAGACACAGATAGAAATACCATATGAGCTGCTTGCCACTCCCGATATCAATCGCTATGTGTAGTTCTTGCCTTAACGCATAAACATTCTTCAATCAACGACAATAGTGCACAATTGTATAAAGAAATTTCTTCATTAAAGTAAGAACGACTAGTCGAATTTCATAAAAGAACGACAATGGTGCAAACTTCAGTCTGTTAAGTCTATTACAAAATTTTACAACCCTTTCTAAAAACATGAAAGGGTCTATAAATACAATACTAATCTAAATATCTATAAAACATAAATGCTACTTAAACTGATATCAATAATTCTTGTTGCTATTTCGGCTGGCGATCTGGGGAGCTGAAGGATGATTCATTGGGTTGGCTGCTTTCCTTTGAATCTGAGCTGATTAATGGCAAGCATTGGCTCAATTTCAGGAGGTTTGTTGAGGCGTGAACTGAGCTGGGAAGCATAGGTGGCATCTTGAATGTCGGGAATCATATACTCGATGGCATCTGTTAAACATTTCAGGGCGGCTCTTTGTTCATGAGGCTTAACTAGGAAGTGCCAATACGTTTCCATGTTTAAACTATTAACCCCGACGATTAGTCTTCCTCTGCCTTCTAACTTAGGATAACACGTTTGCTCCAATGCATTTGTTGTTGTAATATTTCCTGGTGTACATTGGGAAATCATATTTGCTAAGTAGAGAGTGTTATTAACTAGATCAACTAAATTGCTAGAAGTTAATCTACATGTTGAAGCTGCTCTCTCTACCTTTAACACCTGAGTGTGCCATTCCGTGAAAAGTATATCTTTATGAACCTCAAGTATCCTGGGCAAATTGTATGCTTTTCCCGAATTTGAATCTTGCCATTCAAGATGTGCAGTAATAGCCTCACCGGCTTGATTCAAATCATCCCTAGCTTTCTCTACCTGCTCATTTATGGATGTAGTTAATTCGCAGAGTGGCTCTGCTTGAGCGATTTGTTGACACAAGAGTTTAATTTGTGAAATTAGCGCATTGTTTATCAACATTGCTTCTTTCCTAAACTCTGTTACCTGTGAATAACCTTTTATCTTCTCTAGCTGCGATGTTATTTGAGCGATTTTCTCATCCTTGGTTTTCACCATTTGCTCGTTCGCCGCTTTCAACTTTTCCAATGCCTCTGTTAATTCGTTCTGTTTCTGGATCGCAGCCTGATCAATCCTTTGCTTCTCTGCTTCCAATTGTTGAGCCAATTGATTATTTATTTGTTGTTGCGCCAATAACTGCTCGTCTGCCTGCGCTATCCTCTGTTGTTGTGCCGCTAACTGCTCCTCCGCTTGTATTACCCTTTGCTTTATCTCGGCTAATTTTGTCTGTAATGTGGAGATTTCTTGGTCTTTAGTCTTTAATAAAGGACTTGCAGCTGAATAGACTCCAGCGTACTGTGACAATTTAGTTAAATCATCGGAGGGATCCAGCTTCTCCTTCCATACTACATTGCCCGTGACCGTTTGCTCTGGAAAGATAGAAGGTTGATCAAGCCTTTGTCTCTTCCTTGATCATTTTACCACTGCTCTATGCCTCGGGCTGTAGAAGACATCCAATGGTGGAATATCTTCTACTTGTAGAATGATTTGATCGCTGGGATTTTTCGGAATTATCTCAATATCTTTAGATTTAGATGGGCCGCTGGTTCCACTCAGAACCTGAGATGAAGTATCATCCTGCATATCGCTAGTCTTAGGAGTATCGGTACTTTTTGAGCCTTTTCCTCCACTGATAATGGTATCAAACTGCTGCCATTCCTTTAGCAATTCAGGGTCTGTGATAGTACCCTCGTTGGTATCGGTGGTGGTCTGTTTAGATTGAGACTCCTTCTGTAATTGCTCCTGATTTTTCATATTTTGTTCCTCTTGCTCCTTTCGCTATTTATCCTCCTGCTCTCTTCACTGTTTATCCTCCTGTTCTTTCTTTAACCATTCTTCCTGTTCCTTTTTCTGCCTTTCCTCTTGGTCTTTGCTCTATTGTTCCTCCTGCTCGCTATTATTATCTTTTGTTGTAGCAGGAGGTTCCTTTGTGTGTTGCTGACCAGGCTCGCTTGATGATGCCACTGGGGTTAGCGCTAATAAATCTAGAGGCAGAGTTTGAAACCTCTGCTCTCTAAGTTTATTAAACTTAGTTAACCCTTCATCATTGTATCTCATCTTGGCGAGTTCTTTGGCTTGACCTATTGATTCACTTGAAGAGAACATGTCATCGAACATATCTTCTTGATGATCAAACGTTGCTAATTTGGCATGTTCCAATGCGGCATAGGCAGTTCGCTTTGGGTCAAATGCTCTATTCGGGATTGTAGCCAGAGCCAAAGATTGAATCTTTGTGGCCTCTTTTTCCGCATGTTTGAGATCATGCAGAGTAAAGACACCAAATCTGAAGGGAAAAGTAGGCCAGCCTCTTTTCTTTTCCTTTTTGAGAGTCTGTGTAGTACTCTCAACTGTAATCTGATATGCAATTTCCGTTGCTAGCAATTTATCAGGAACATATAAGGGGAGGACATGAGGATTGGCTTGGCTGTCGAAGACTCTAATATAGGTAAAATTCTCTTCTCCAAACCAACTAGCCACTGCTGGCAAATCAAAGGAGGCTAGTTAGGAGATTCTTGAAATGGGTTTATCAAAAATTGAATAATAAATGGGAACCATGAATCCATTACAAATCTGATACAAGTGGTTTTTATAGGACGACTTCCATAACTTGCGGTGATAAATGTGAATGGGCGAGGTGTCTTGTGCAGTCCACCTCCAACCAAGAATAGGGAATTCTGAATTGAAACATAAGGTATCTAGGATATATGCACTATAGTAGAATCGGGGAATTTTCCTTTCAGTGACTATAGTTTTATTCCGAAAGTCACGAACAGCTACTGCTAGCTTATCCAAAAGGATAGTAGCCCAATCCATAATTATGCTGTTCACTATCGCCTCCATAAGATGAACCATTTCAATGGTAAAAATAGCAGAATCGTGTAAACCCCATAATCTACACATCATTATACCCGCATAGCAATAAGGAGAAGCCAAAGAATCGACCGAGTACTTACTGGAAGATTCGTGCTTGTGTTTATTCGGATTTTGCCTCCAATCCTTGATAGGTTCGGACTCAATCTCGTTTTCACTCGCAAACTTCTCCAAGAAGGCGCTGTTGTATATCTTCTCTGGCTCGGGCAAATGATACATTTGCCTCAGGTCTTCTGGCTTGAACGATCCAAAAATCCTTCCATCTCTTGTGCTAAAAGTTCTGTCCATGATGGGGATTTCTTCAATCGCCCATCGCACCACATCTGTATATGGGAGAATTTGCTCCCTGGCTGCTATCTTGTGAAGGAAAGAATCAACCAAATCCTTGAGAGTGCAGTCTGACTTCTTTAATGAATCTGCGGTAGCTTCTGCTACCGTCTGCTTTGGTTTGTCGGCCTCAATTAAGTCATAATTGCCCTGCCAAGTTACTCTGGTAAGGCCTGTGCATGTTGTATCAGATATTAGGCCTTTCTTGCTATTTGCAGCAGCTTGTCCCGAGGTTGGTTGATTGGAAGCACCTGCGGTCTTTTTAGACTTCTTACCCATCATGCCTGAACTCCTGTCTATGACTGAATTCTGCACAAAGAGGCAATTTGGCGTAACACAGAGAGATAGCGATAAAACTTGCAATTGATAGCAAATGAATAGATGCGCAACAATATATTGAGCTTTTAAAATGGGCGCGGGGATAATCTATGGAAAGATTTTAAGACATGAATCCATTAAATGGCCGTATAAAACCTGCCACCTTATAAATGCCCATTATATCATTATTTGGTCAAGAATTCTTTTTAAGCATGTAATGGACGTATTGGCGGCCGAGCGGAAGTGATTATGCCTTAAATAAGAGTAAATTGAGCTTTCCAATCACTTTAACGGCTTTATGTTGAAAACCGTGCCTTATCGCATCGCATCGGGGATTATAACAAGTCTGCCTTAACAATTGCATCGAGTATCACCGATCGCCGATTGCGATATCGCATCGGCGAAAGGCTTATGTGCATTGAGACCTAAACGATAAGAACCCGTTGATTGCCGATCGCCGATAGATTATCGCATCGGGGGTATTCGATATGGGGCGCTTTTGGTAGTGCGTTGGATATCGCCGATCACCGATCGCCGAATGTGATATCGCATCAGCGGAAAGCCTTGTGCCATTTTATATGTCCCTCATGTCATTGCGATATGCGATCTTGCGATCGCTTTATCGCAATGACCGAGATTTGCTTTGTTTCTTTTAAATGGATATTGTTTTTAAAAAGGGTTTTTTATAAAGCGCTCATTTGATTATCGGACCTTTTGTTAAGTAAAAGTATTGATATCAACTTTATTCTTAAAGGGACCCATTTCACATTTTAATGTTTTATGAATAAAAATAATATGAAATGGGGGGTTGTTTGTAGAGCACAACAGATACTCAAATCTGATCTTGCGCTCGAGAGATCACCCTTCACAGATTCGCTTCCAACTTCTCTTCTAAAGATCAATCTTTTAAACCGAGAACCCAATATTAGATCTTAAGATATTCAATACACAAAAGATGCTCAAGCCAAATGATCTCCTTAGCTTTATATAGGCATTATCTTCCTCAAATCATGGACTAATACCACGGGCCAAAACCATGATAATATAATACCGTCGGCTAATACCATAGGAAACCCCACGTGTGTGTGCTTTTACTATCTTGAAGTGTGTGCACTGGGGTACGCACCACATGAATGGGTAACCCGCGTATTTGGACGCGGTCCCTACACGGTATACCTGCAGGTACGCACCTCCTGAACTGTTCTCCTGCGTACTTCTTTATTTTCATCAAAATGAGAGCTATGCCACGGGTGTTGCCATCAAGTACAACATCTGAAACATATAATCATACCTGAACCATAATGCCAACATATATGCCACATGGACCCCTTGCATACACAACTATGACATGGTTTCCTTCACATGGATATTGGTTTGGAAATCATATGTGCAAAGGAGGTGATAGTGACATGTAGTGATTCATGGTTGGCTTAAAATGATGACATGGTAGTGAAGTAGGATGTGGTAGGCTATGGTGACATGGCATACAATGATGATGCGATATCTCAAGAAAGGCCCAAGGCCAATGAAATGGAATTAATGATATGGAAGTAAAGTGACATGTGGTGACTCATGGTAGGTTCAAAGAATATGATGTCAATAGATAGGAAAAAACATGATGGATTCACTTCATGATGTCAACAATATCACATGGCATGGTGATGTGGTAGTACAAATGACTATCATTGGGCATGTATAAATGGAATTTTTTGATTGGTCAAATCCCCAAATATGTGTGACACATAACATGATTACATCATGTTGATGACCATGGACCCTTAAGGACTAGGCCTCATGGAATGGTCATATGGTGAAAGGGCTAAGTGATATTATCTTTGAGTCATAATGAAGGTCATATAATCAAAAATATGTGGTCATATGGTAAATTATCAAGAATGAAAACATTAATGTCAGTCATAAGGTTAGTCTCATGTGCCCTGAGTCCACATGAATGTGTAAATATATGTAGAACCATAACTCCATTATAATACATGGGGATAACACTCATCATGACATATCACAAAAGTTTTGGTTTCAGGTTTTGTGGTTGAGTCTAACCAAGGGCATATCATTTCATTGTGGATTATTGGTTTGGTTTCACTATGCTTAAGTTGTGTTTTATATGTAATACATAATTTTGGAAGCTTGGATCCAATAACAATGTTTTCTTATTTGATATGGCCAGCACATGAAATATGTGATATGTTGATCTAGATGAGGAACACATGTAGTAGAGTTGGCATATTGTGTGGTTAGTATGTGAGGGTCCTTAGATTGAGTTAAGATATATATTCCAATATTTTTTATAGTTTTATTAGCGTGTCAATTTGTACATTTTTTGAACCCTTGAGATGACATTCTTTCGAGCCTTTAAAATGAATTTGTATAATGCGACTTGAAATTACTCTTTTACCGAACAATTAATATTTATAATGCATTTTTGGGTTTTTTGATCTCTAAATTTAATTCTAAAATGGGAGGAAAGGCCATAATTTTATTGTAATCTTTGATAGGGGTATGAAGGTAGATGAATATATATTTGTGATGCTTGGATGCTATATCTAGCTATATATATTATATATTATATATAATATTTATATATATATATATATATATATATATATATATATATATTATATATTATATATATTTATTATATATATATATATATTATATATATATATTTTATAATATATTGTATGTATGTATTATGTATGTATGTATGTATGTATGTATGTATGTATGTATGTATTTTTATGTTCCATGGGATTATGAAAAAGTTTCAAGATTTATGAGTAGAAGTTGTATGTATGACCAAAATAGGATCTACGAAAGGTGTTATAATACTAGATTTATGAATAGGTTGTTATGTTAAGAAATTTATGACAAATGGATGACCAAGTTATGATAGCTTTATGATAGAAGTAGCATGATCAATTTTTGACGACTTGTATTATTTGTGATGCATGTGGATCTAATTTGAAAATTGTGAAATGAAGTCCACTAATTTTTGAAGGAGGTGGGAACCTCCATCAAAGGTTGGTGCCTTAATCAGTTTGTTTCTTACATAATCAAAGGTTGTTTCCTAGATTATCATAGGTTGGTGTGTTAATCAGGTTGTTTCCTACATTATCAATGGTTGGTGCTTCAATCAAGTCCTTGCCTACAACAATTATGTGCCTACATCATTTCAGGGACGGTGCTTTAATCGGATTGTAGCCTAAATCAAGTTGGTGCTTGCACTTTTATGAGATTGGTATCTCCTTTTGTTGATTCAAGTAAACATTTTAAATTTAATATTGAATATTGAATGTAAGAATATTTATGGTTTTTCCCACAATGGAATCCACATAAAAGTCAGTGTTCTCATGTGTTCATGCGATGAATGTTACTTGATGCATTGTTTTATTTCACTGTTATGATGCATGTTTCTTTATGATACATTATTATATATTCAGTTATTGATGAAATGGTTTTGAAATTTTAAATTAGTCATTACAGTGTTTCACCCCCCTCTTAGTGTAATCTTTAATCTAACAAATATTTCTCTCTTGATAATTAGTATGTTATCACATGTCTTTAGGTTTTATTTATTGTTTGAAATATTGCATTATACTCTCCTTATAAAATAAATCCAAACCTTTTACTTGATAATATGTGGATCTAATTGTTCTTTCTCTTCCTCCATCAATCAAATTATTTGTTTACATAAAACTTCAAAGTTTCTTTCTGCGATATCTCATGGAACATCATCATTTTTTTATTTGTATCCACTTCCTTGTTCCCACTTCCCTTAGTAATTCTCATTGATTAAAAAAATATTAATCTCAAAAGAGTCATCAAGATTAAATAAAAAAAAAGGTTAACAAATCAAATCAAAATATCGCCTCTTTACAATTTGTAAGAATGTCTCTAAATTAACATTTTGTCCAACCATAGTAGGACTTACATTCTTTGCAGTAATAATGTGTTTATATGATTTACTAATAGTGAATATAGTACAATTATCTTGTATAAATAATCAACACTTTGTTAGCTATTTCTTATAACTACAATTTTTTCATAATCATACTATTGAGTGGTAATTCTTTTATTCCCTTTCATGGTAAATATGGCATTTCCAAACTCTTTCTCCTCCTCCTCAATAGTAGGATGATGAAGCACATATTAGGAAATAAAATTGTTCTCCTTTATTTACTTCTTATTCCCTACAATATGCCCAATAACATAATATTTAACTTCTACAACATTCACAGTCTCTAAAATTCACTCTCATAACTGCATCATATTTAGTCATATCAACCACAAACTAAATGCATTTTTCATTATTTTATTTTCACTCTTTAATTTTTCTTGTTTACCTAATGTATTTTTATTATTATAGTGGATTATATGTCCATGCTTCTCTATTTTTCTTCTTCCTTCTATTCTACTAATTTAACTATCCTCCTGATTATTCCCCCATCCATTCCATTTCTTCTTGGCTCAACTACTTATCTCTCCTCTTTATTCCTACTTCCACAAGAAAAAATCGCAATAGAATATACTAATTTTTCTTTGAGTCTTCCAGGGATTAGTAATTTATCATACCAAAATTATGCAAACAAATCAAATTTAGTACATGAAAAACATCAAAAGAATGGTAACATGACATAAAGTGCTAAATAACAAATGAAAATTTTAAAATAGCAAATTACACGTTAATTACAAGATTGGATTACATACTTAGGGATGCCATAAGGGTAATTATGTAGAATTATGTACATCATTGGGACACTACCTTAACCATCTTCACTATAGTGACACACACCTCACATAATGACATTCAAACAATTATCAGTGTATACCCTTAGCTATGCAAATGGTCATATGAGCATCAAGAAAATGTTAGCATCTCTATGAAATATTCCAACATGAGCATCTAATTACAAGTAATTGTTACAAAAGTGTAATACTTACCTTAATTTACTATTTCAACTTGGCTTCCTACATAGAAGTGTAGTGAAATTTGGAAATCCCATGAGTTCTCGTAAATATACTATCACATGTTTCTAGGGTTTCACTTATTGTTAGTGTTGTTAATTCATACTCCCATTTTAGAAGAAATCTAAACTTTACTCTTTGATATTTTATATAATTTTTTTTCTTCCTCAATCAATTGAACCATTCCCTTATGTATCCAGGTGGATATTGGTGGCCACTTGCCTATTCCACTTGGACCCCCACCAATATTTCTTTTCATTTTCCTTAACTATAGCCCAACTTACTATTTTTGGTAGTTTTTTGGGTCCTAAACTTTTGGAGTCATTTTGAGGGACTAAAAGACGTTATTGAGGGAAAATGGATAGATATAAAAGTCCCAAACCAGTTCATCTATCTTTTCGGCCTCCTGTTTGAGATCTTCAAAACAAGGTATTATGATAGCCAAATGAAGATTGTATGCCAAATTTATGACCCAAGGAGGTTGATGTACCAATTTACCCAAACAAGGCCCATAATTTTCGTGCTTCATCTCCTAGGATTAGGATTTTGGATGTTTAGGGTTTTTCATTATTTCTCAATAATAAATAGGCCTTTGAGCCTCATTGTAACATAGTTCAGATGCATGTATCCACCACATCTCTTCTCATATATAAGCTAACATTGCCCGAGCTAGTTTATTTTTAGTTATGTACGTAATAATATTTAAGTTCTTTGATGTTAATGAAATGAAATTTTATTTCTATTGCATCTCTGTGTATATGGCTATTTCTATATTTTGTTGTGTTCCTGCATAAGTCGAGATCAGTGGTATCAAAATGGTCTGATATTTCTCTATTTTTCATTGAATGTCCCCAACAAGGTTAGGGTATAAGGAGTTAGCATTAACAAATGATAACATTCACAATTGCACAATCATATGGAAGAAAACTTGAAGAGCTTTATTAATAGAAAGGAGAATTACAACCCAGTTGTCTAATACAACATCATTCTCCCAGCTTCAATCCTTCTTCACCTCATGAAATAGCAATATCACACCAACAAGAATACAATGCTCTCTCCTCAGTTACAAACTATCAGCACTTCCTTACAATTCACAATATTCTAGCCCCTTGATCTCTTGGATTGGAGATCCATTTATAGATGTTTACAAGGGTGTGAGTCATCCATGGGGTTTGCTTAGTGTCATTCCACTTATTACAATTGGTTCCACAAGAGAAGGGATTGGATATTTCCTGGATCCCTTATTCATGTTTGGGCAAATTCAGAGAGGCAAGTGGCACAGGAGAAGTTTCTAGAAGATCCCATGAGCAACCAACTACCAAACTATCCTGGACATTTGTTCATCCTTTCCCATTGCACCCTATAGAAGGTCTAAATAGTATGCATCACACCCTATTAATGTACCACTCAGGATGCATCACACCTTTTTAGTGGAGCAATCAGTATGGTTCAATTTAGGAACTTTCTGGATGGTTTCTCAAATGGAACTTTTGGGGAATGATGTCTTCAGATGACTATCTTCCTTTAGGGTATGAAACAACTATTTTAGGGGTTGATTAGCCCTAATACATCGAAATATAAGTTTGGGGTTGATGCACCAAAATATTTCTATAACAGTTGCCCCCTAAAGCATGAGGTCGTAAATATTCATGTTGGGTGAAATGCTTTATCATGGGGATCCGAAGTTTCGAACTAGAAGGTGACTTGCATAAGTTACAATACAATACATCATCATAATATGATTTTCATGATCTAGCTGAGGGAGGCATTCCCATGCTCAGCTTTATAAATTTCATTTCATGTACATAGATCAGATAGTCATCTGCAGATACACACTTGTGATTTTACAGATATAGAGTTGCAATGCATGATTAGGATGACCATATGTGTAGTGCCTTTGTACATTTGATGTTTTTATATCCCTGAATATATCGCAGCATGGACAAATGAAACTAGATCCGTGGTCTTCAAACTCATTCAATCTTCGCCTGATTTACAAGTCAAACCATGTGAAGAGATGTTCTGAAGCCGAACATGGAAAGACATTGCCTGATTACCAGCCAATGATGTGAGCTATTAACAGATGTGAGAGGGATCACTGATAATGATAATGATCCTCAAGGTACTACAATACAATTCAAATGGTGTGAATACATGACTTGATGTCGAGCACCACACAAAATCTTTCAATCAAAGGCCATTTATGTCAACCTGTCGCTGGAAGTGAGAAACCTACCATTGATGTATGCAAGCTTCAAAGCACTAAAAGGGTTGTTTCTAAGTCAACTTCTTGGATAACGAGTTGATGTCGACAAGAATAAACTCATCATTGGAGGGCCCTGATGTATCCCACATCTACGACATGAAACAAAGCAAATTATTTCTGGAGGTGAAAACGATCTGACGACACAAGGTTCAGGAATGGTGTTCATGAAAAAATGAAGGTAGAAGGTATTGCAGTGTATGAGACATTAAATGGATGGTGATTTCTCAACTGAATGACTTCTCTTGAACATGTCAGTGACACTGATATGAATTGGTAGCGTTAACCCCAAAAGATGAATGGTATAAAAGACCAATGGTGTGATGACTGGTGAATGGAATAACCCAACCCAACTCAATAATGGAGATGAACTGAAAGTGTCATGTTCAAAAGTAACTTGCTACCATAAATTCTTCAAGTTTTTTCCCTTTTTCCCCAGTCATTGCTGACCAGTACCTCTTTATTTTGGTCAAGCTTGAGGAGGATAACATATGCTTGTTCTATAATTTGCCCTTCGGGCAAATCTGTCGCTATTTAATATTTTAACGAGTCTAGTGAAACTCGGTCTGGTCTAGATGGACAAGTTTGTCACTATTGTTTTAACATGTCTAACGACAAGGATAACTGGGTACTTTTCATGTTTACAGAGTTTGAAAAGGGATGAAAAGAAAACTCCATAATTTCTTTTTCATAAAGTAATCCCTTAGGTTCGAAAAATGATAAAATAATACAGGAGGGATGACATTTCCAATACTTTAACGAGCTAGAAAAGACAAGCGCTCAATGATCTTTTCATGTTTAACGAGTCTGAAAAGGGTTTAAAGAGGACTCTATAGTTTTCTTTTCATTTTTGAATTAAAGCTCAAAAAGATGATAGAAAGTTTGCTTGGTGGTCAAAGATGTTCAATTCACTATTTAGCACATCATATTCTTTCATCAGTCGTTCAACCTTCTCAAAACTCCATCAAACTGATTAGAAATACATATATATGGATGAAAAATGAACTAAAACTAACATTTAACTTTGAAGTAAATGAACAGTAAACTAGTTTTAACATTTCATTTTCATCATTTCATTTCAAATTTGGGATTTGGAGCTCTGAAGTGATTTTCCCCCTAAAATTCCACCAGTTGATTCTGGGAGATCTTGTGGATCATTCTCTACACCGTCAGGACTAGGTAGGAGCTACCCTCAAGCTCTTCATTTTCATTTCCTCTTTTCTCAATTCTAGGTAAGTTTTTTCACTTTTCTAGGCCCTTGGGGTTTAAAGATTTTGTCCCCTAATCATTGCACCTAGCTTGTATTGAAAGGTACGATGCATACTAAGCTGCCAACAGAATAGTCAGTATGCATCTCACCTTGCTCAAAGGCAAGGTGCGATGGGTGTAGAAAGGTAACTTTATACAGTGTTTTTTCATCAAATTTTTACCTGTTTTTGCTCAAAATTGGATCCTAACTCATCTATTGTTTGCATTTCAGATATTTGTTGGATCAAGATGGTTGTCACATGGCATGAATGAGAACATGAAGAGGAGGATATGATTGCTTTACATGGCCAGGGTAGAGTGGATGCATTAAGAAACTGTGGTTTACTGAAGTTTTTCTGCATATACAACATGAGACAACAGATCAATTTATCGCAGTATCTTCTCAATGCTTGGGATCCTATTGACCAGGTATTCTAGAGGTAAATCTATTCCTTTCATGGTTGAGGATATTTATTTTTTGAGGGGTTTGTCGAGGTGTGATGCCCCTCTTTCACTATCAAGATTTTCTCGTGGGGGCGAATCTGTGAAAGATTACATTTGTCAGTTCTGTAGGGACGGATCTCAACATAGTAGAGATGGTAAGATTAATATCCAGGATGTTACTGATTGACCTTTGAGGGCCATTCTATTTACCTTTGCTAGATTGGCTGGCAGCGCGACCTTACATTTAGCGATTAGATCCTACATGTAGTATGCCTTGGAATGCCTGGAACCAAAGGTGTTCAATTGGTGTGAGGCGATACTTCCTGTCATAAAAGAAAAACTATCTAAAGTAAATAATGTAAGAACCAAAAAATTTGGTTATGGATCCATATTTACTGCTTTTGCTTTGGAAAGAATTCCACTGATGCAACCTCAAAACATTTCACTAGGATTGCCCACACCGAGGGAACCACAGAAGCAAAGATGGGTGGAAATTATGGCTAGACATGCTGGCTAGTCATAGATCTCCATCTTAGATGCCTTTTTTGAGTGGTTCAACTGCCAAGAGATGGTATTTGTGGAGTATCCATATGTCAGGATGGATTTCTTAGGTGATCCAGATTTGGAATTACCAGTTGGTGAGTAGTGGAGTGCTATAGGTAAAATGATTCGACCACATCATTGATTCTTCAATTTTATAGTTTTTTTGTGTTTTTGATGTTACCAAGACTAAAAAAACTCATATGTGTGTGGATATATTGGACCAGTGTGACTAGTGGCACACCCACGGGAAGCAGATGATGCTCTAGCAGGAGAGGCTATAGGGAGGGTCATCCTTCGGGATCTGGATATATCGTAGATCCTGGTAGTGTTGCAAGATCAGATCAAGGGCCTCAGTCTCGGCATTCAGGATGTCAAGACTAATGAGTTATCTTTGAGGTTACAACAGCATACTATTGGTGTAGCAAGTCATTGGACTAGGCTCTTGCACATGATAGCATAGGCGGTGACATGTTATCACCAACATCACCAGTCTAGGATGTTTTTCTGTATTCATTTTGAGTTTCTTGGTCAGATGACCAATTTTGTCTTGGACAAAAAACATTTTGTGAAAACTACAAACAACTATCTACTTTTGATTTTTGGGGTTTTATTTTGGCTAAGTGATGAAGTACTAATGCAAATGTTGATGTGAAATGCTTTCTTTACAAATGCTACAAATGTCTATTTAACACATAGTTTTCTAATGAATCAGTCAATGTGTTTAAGTTTCTGGAAATGCGTTGATATTTAATGGAATCAAAATGTCTTTCCAAAATCATAACTCTTAGGAACATGCGATGAATAGCTAGGTTTCGAATGGAATAAATGCCACTAAGCTGTAGAATGACGAGTTGTGAATCTAGCTTGGTAATGAGTCAACGTATGCCATGTCAAATGGCATCAGAGATAAGTTCAATCAACGCTCTATACTCAGCAATGTTGTTCATCGATCGACCAATACATATCCCCCTGAAACTCACTAACTCGCCGCTTGGAGCGAAGATGGCCCAGGCCGCAGAAGATAGGTTCTGTGTACTACAACTAGCTCTGTCAGCAAACCCAACAAATGGGTCCAAAAAGTCTGACATCTGCAACAAATGTGAAGTGGATTACCTAATCAAAATGACAGCTCTAAAAGAAAACACTCAAAAAATGCAATGAAAACATATGTACAATGAGTTTACTACACTTAATCAAGTATAATAACGTTTAAGATACAACCCGTTTTGGGGCTACAACAGTGAAATCCCACCATAATCGACTAGCTCGTAGGCTCCTTTTGTCAATACACGTTTAACAATGTAAGGACTCATCCATAATCGTTCAAATTTCCCTGCTCCTAATTTGTCAGAGTCTTAATCGTAAAGCAAGACGAGGTCACCTTCTGAGAAGACACAAGGCTTAACATTTTTGTCATATTGTGCCTTGATGCATTTCTTATATGATTCGTTAGCCAATGCAGCATCATGATGGGTTTCATACAGATGGATTAATTCCGAGAAATGAGCCTCTTCTTCAGAAGTTTCGGGAAGCAGACCGATTGCAAGCTTGACGGATGAGATTCTGCACTGAATTGGTAAGACTGCTTCCAGACCATACACCAACCGAAAGGGTGTGAATCCAGTTGCATTTATCACTGAAATCTTATATGCCCACAGAGCTGAGTATAGGATTAAATCCCAATTCTGTTTATCGACTCTAATCATTCTTTGCAGCATGCGATTAAGGACTTCGTTGATTGCCTCAACTTGTCCGTTAGCCTGTAGATAATATGGAGTAGAACTATCATGGGATAGTCCTAATTTGGTAGTTAATTCAATCATCATGTGATTGCAAAAATGCGACCTATGATCTATGAATATAATCCATGGAACACTGAATCTAGAAACTACATGATTGAAAAAAAGAGTGCAGTTGTTTCGCCGCTGTTGTTCAATGTAGGCATCACCTCGGCCCATTTTGTAAAATAGTCGACAACGACTATAATATACCCATGCCCCCCAGCCGAGGTGGGTTACATGTCATGAAATCAATGCGCCATTTAGCGAATGGTCCAACAGCAACGACTACATGCAGTGGTGCAGGTGGTAATCTAGTTTTGCGATAAAAAATCTGACAAGCATGGAAACTTCTGACTGCAATTATGCAATCTTTGAATATGGTGGGCTAGAAGTAACTAGCTCGTAAGATATTTTTTCAAACAAAGAACCATTAAAGCATCAAAGAACCCAGTTGTCTGATCCTGCATCAAAGAACCATCAAAGCATCTTGATCTATACAACATAAACATTACATAATCAGATATATAATGACCAAATGATAGCATTCAGAAATGATAACATTCACAATTGCACAATCATATGGGAGAAAACTTGAAGAACTTTATTAATAGAAAGGAGAATTACAACCCAGTTGTCTCCTCCAACATCATCCTCCCAGCTTCAATCCTTCATTTCTTCATGACCACCATTCCTGAACCTTGTGTCATCAGTTCTTTTTCACCTCCAGAGATCATTTGCTTCATTTCATGTCGTAGATGTGGGATATATCAAGGCCCTCCTATGACAAGTCACTTCATGTCGACATCAGCTCATTATCGAAGAAGTTGACTTAGAAACAACCCTTTCAGTGCTTTGAAGCTTGCATACATCAATGACAGGTTTCCCACTTCCAATGATAGGTTGACATCAATGGCCTTCGACTGAAAGATTTTGCCTGGTGTTCGAGATCGGATCATGTATTCACACCACGTGAATTGTGATGTAGTACCTTGAGGATCATTATCATTATCGGTGATCCCTCTCGCATCTATTAACAGCTCACATCATTGCCTGGTAATTAGGCGATGTCTTTCCATGTTCGACTTGAGAACATCTCTTCACATGGTTTGACTTGTACATTGAGAGAAGATTGAACGAGTTTGAAGAACCTAGATCTAGTTTCATCCATCCAGGCTGCGATATATTCAGGGATATAAAAACATCAAATGTACAAAGGCTCTACACAGATGGTCATCCTAATCTTGGATTGCAACTTTATATCTGTAGAATCATGAGTTTGTATCTGTAGATGACTATCTGATCTATGTACATGAAATGAAATTTATAAAGCTGAGCATGGGAATGCCTCCCTCAGCTGGATCATGAAAATCATATTATGATGATGTATTGTATTGTAACTTATGCAGGTCACCTTCCAGTTTGAAACTTTGGATCCTCATGATAAATCATTTCACCTAACATGAATATTTACGACCTCATGCTTTAGGGGACAACTGTTATAGACATATTTGGGCGCATCAACCCCAAACTTATATGTCGATGCATTATGGCTCATAAACCCCTAAAAGAGTTGTTTCATACCCTAAGGGAACATAGTCATTTGAATACATCATTCCCCAAACGTTCCATATGAGAAACCATCCAGAAATTGCCTAAATTGAACCATACTAACTGCTCCACTGGCAAAGTGTGATGCATACTGATTGTTACACTACCAGGGTGTGATGCATACTGTTTAGGACTTCTATAGGGTGCAATGGGTGTGGATGGACAAATGCCTATGACAGTTTGTTAGTTGGTTGCTCATGGAATCTTCTAGAAACTTCTCCTGTGCCACTTGCCTCTCTGAATTCGCCCAAAGATGAATAAGGGATCTAGGAAATCTCCAATCCCTTCTCTTGTGGAAGTGATTGTAACAAGTGGAATGACACTAATCAAACCCCATGGATGACTCACACCCTTGCAAACTCTATAAATGCATCTCCAATCGAAGAGATCAAGGGGCTAGAATATTGTGAATTGTAAGAAAGTGTTAATAGTTTGTAATTGAGAAGAGAGCATTGTATTCTTGTTGGTGTGATATTGCTATTTTATGAGGTGAAGAAGGATTGAAGCTGGATTAGATAACTGGGTTGTAATTCTCCTTTCTATTAATAAAGCCCTTCAATTTTTCTCCCATATGATTGTGCAATTGTGAATGTTATCATTTGTGAATGCTATCATTTGTTCATTATATATCTAATTCTGTAATGTTTATGTTGTAATAGATCACAATGCTTTGACGGGTCTTTGTTGCTGTACTTGTCCAGGTACTCTCCAAGCGTGTTAAGTACGGGGAGGAGTTGCAGGATCTGCCAAAGGAGAGAGAGATCAAGCAAGGGATTAAGCGAAAGTTCCAAGTTGGTTCTATTATCTTTATCTTATCTATTACACATAGAAGAAATCATTGAATTGCTTTAAACTATTGTTTCTAGGGTAGGTGCCAAACCTAGAGGGCTAGCATTCTTTAGGAATACTAGTTTTCCCAGAAACAAATTGGTGACTCCACTAGGGATTGCCATCTATCACTGAGGATGTGGTGAAAGGAGGAGTTGTCACTGAAGAGCAAGTCATTGCCCAATATTTAGATTTAATCTATACACAATCTGGCACAATCTATGAAATAATTTCTGACGCTCCTAGACTAGCTCTTTCCATTCCACCTCCTCCTAAATCAAGTAGGGACTCTCATGCCAGTGACAGTGTGATCGGTTCCTCAAGAATGCAAACTACAAGAGGTCCATCTGGTCAAGCTCTTGCTGTTTCTAGTCAAAATGAAAATGACAATTCTCTTGCCTCAGAGATTAATGCCGTATCATCTAACAAAGGAAAGAAATCCAAAGCAACCAGGGGACAAGAAATAAGGGAAAAATAATAAGAGGAAACATTAGAATTCGACTCCTGAAAAATCATCTGAAAACCCTACTGCAACAAGGAAACCTCCTCGTTATCCATGTTTGATTTGTAACGAGGAGCATTTTACGAGAGATTTTCCACATCGATTTCAGGTTTCAAAACTTTTAAAGGCTTCAAATACCTCAGTGGTGTTGACTGATCCATTTCCAAACCTAGAAACTCATATGGTTGCTACCGATAATGTTTCCACATCCCAAGTGCTTATGCTATCCATCGTAAACAAGCAAAATGATGTTTTGGGATCGAAAAGGAGTAAAGATTATAGGAATTCATCATCATCGAATAACCAAGATACTGATCAACCTAGTGCTTTGACAACGACTTCACCAAAAGTTGTTCCACCCATTATTCCTGAATTAACCATTAAGCTGCCAAAGGGAGTCATACATAAATTGACATTTAATCCTTGTGCTAGAGCTACTCAAAATTATAATATAGTGGAGGATCTGGCTCAATCACCATCCTCTATGTCCACACTTGAGGTATTGCAAAATTGTCCCACCCAAAAGCAGGCTTTGTTATCAACAATAGGTGGGATCGATCCAACGGATTCCAATCTTGTGGTCTTTAATCCTACTAGATATACACCAGAGTTACCAGCCCAACATGCTTTCCTTATATAGGTAAAGGCCCTCAATAAAAATGTTCATCGAACCATCATTAACAAGGGGGCATCTACCTATATTATGTCAATGAGTTTCTAGAAAACTCTTGGTTCACCACCCTTGTCACGATCACCAACAACATTAAATACGTTCGATGGAAGAATGTACACTCCATATGGGATTTTAAGTAGCTTGAAAGTTGAATTGGGGGGCAAAACAATATTTATTGAAGTCTAGGTCATTGATGGACTCCTTGATTACAATATTTTATTAGGAAGGCCTTGCGTTTATGCTATGGCTACCATTGTGTCTACATATTTTCAAAATATTGCATTTCCCTTCAGAGGTGAAATAATAGTTGTTGACCAACTAGCCTTTTTTGCTAATAGTTCACAAGCTACTAGAAGCATTCTTTTGATCCATGGAAGCTCACAATCACTTCAAAATGTTGCAGTAGGTCTCCTAAAAGACCATTGCTTAATGGGTACTTTTTCCCTCCTATCTCCATCTAGTTTCGCATAAGAGGCCACAATGGAAACCTGCCACATGATCTCTTCTACATCATTTGAGTTTAAGAAGAGTTCCGACTATTTTGATAGTGATGATCATTGCGAGGCATTGCCACCAAGCCCCATCAAATATTTGTAGCGATCAATTTTTTGGCCTTGTGTGGCAAACCCGAGTTTGCACTCAACAAGTGTTTTGGTAGATAGGTCTTTAGAATATGGTACCTCTTCTCATCCTTGGTCTCGTATACATTCTACAGATGAAGGAATCATCTAATCAATGATGATAGGAGAGACATTGTGGGTAGATTATCAGCATCGTTCCCACCTTCGAGATGACAATGAAGATTATTCAAACGACCTCAATCACCCTTCAATCGTTGATTTTTTATTAAATTTTATAAATAGAGTAGATTCCGAGTGAAATATGTTCAACATTGAAGAAGTTATCACTATTAATATTTCGACCAAACCTAATATTGTAGAGAAAATTCACGTCGGTAAATCTTGTTCTCCATTAGAACTAGATAACTACTCTGCTCTTTTTCATGAATTTCGAGATGTTCTTGCACGGTCATATCAAGAAATGCCAGGCATTGACTCGAGAATTGTTAAACATGAAATCAAGATGTATCCAGATGTCAAACTAGTACAACAACGACCTCAACCTATTCATCCGAAGATAGTTGTCTCCATTAAAGCAAAGGTTGAAAAACTTTTGTGTGTTGGCTTCATTTACCCCATACCTCTCACTGATTGGGTATCGAATATTGTTCCTGTGATGAAAAAACAAGGAACGATAAGAGTATGCATTGATTATAGGGATGTAAATCAGGCATGTCCAAAGGATAACTATCCTACACCCTTTATCGACCAAATTATTGATGAATGTGCAAGATGCGAAATCTTTTCATTCATTGATGGATTTTCCAGATACAGTCAAATCAATATCCACCCACAATACTAGCCAAAAACTGCATTTATACGTCCATGGGGTATGTTCATGTATTGTAAACTACCTTTCGGTTTGAAGAACGTAGGGGCAACATTTCAGAGGGCAATGAATTACGCCTTCCATGACATCAAAAACATATTTCAACCATATCTTGATGATCAGTCTACTCATTCACAAAAATGGATTGATCATCCACAACATTTGAGAGCCATACTTTTATGTTCCCAACACTACAAGATACGACTGAATCCGCACAAATGTGATTTTGTGTTGGGTCGACTACTAGGTTTTGTAGTTTCTAAGGGTGGAATTTGACTCGACCCATTTAAGGTTCAGGCAATTATTGACATGCCTCCACCTTCAAATTTGCTTCAGATTGAGAGACTCCAAGGGAAAGCTAACTTTCTGAGGAGGTTCATTCTAAATTATGCTGAGCTTGCTAAAGGTTATACATGTCTTTTGAATAAAGGGGTACCCTTCCATTGGAATCAGGTTGCATAAGCTTCCTTTGATGCTCTCAAAGATTCCCTGATAAAAGCATCATTAATGTATGCTTCTGACTATCAAAAAGACTTCAACCTGTATCTCACTGTTGCAGATACAACCATTGCTATGGTTTTAGTGCAAGAAGATGATGGAATTAAACATCCTATATATTATTTAAGTCACAATCTTAATGATATAGAAACCAAGTACTCTTATGTTGAAAAGTTGGCTTTAGCAGCCGTTCAAGTAGTACAGAGATTTCGACACTATATACTTCTTCGCAAAACTACCATTGTGTCAGATTGCATCACTATGACATACATTTTGTCACATCAATTGCTGGGGGGAAATATTCCAAATGGATAGTCATCTTGCAGGAGTTTGATTTGGAATTCATCAAATCCAAATCAAAGAAGTCTCTTGTCTTTGCAAAGTTACTTTGCGACCTTCCCCCATCCTCCAATGATTTAACATCAGAAGCATCAATCATGGATGAGACTCTATTTCTGATATCCTTAAGTGATCCGTTGTATGGGGATTGACTAATCTACCTCCAAATCCAAACTTTTAGGCCTAACACCTCTCACTCTGAACAATGATGTACTCAATACCAAGCCAAAGATTATCTCATCCTTGGTGATACACTTTATCGTCATGGTGTCAATATCGTTTTACGAAGGTGCCTCACGCATGAGGAGGCCGAAAAAATTTTGAACAATTGTCACTCAGGTGCTTGTGGGGGGCATCTATCTAGTTACACTACTGCACAAAATATCTTAGGAGTTGGTTACTTCTAGCCCACCATATTCAAAGATTGCATAATTGTAGTTAGAAGTTGCCATGCTTGTTAGATTTTTGACCAAAAAACCAGATTACCACCTGCACCACTGCATCGAGTCGTTGTTGTTGGCTCATTCGCTAAATGGGGCATTGATTTCATTACATGTAACCCCATCTTAGCTGGGAGGCATGGGTATATTATAGTCGCTGTGAACTATTTTACAAAATGGGTCGAGGTGATGCCTACATTGAACAATAGCGGCGAAACGACTGCACTTATTTTTTCAATCATTTAGTTTCTAGATTCAGTGTTCCATAGACTATAGTCACAGATCATAGGTTGCATTTTCACAATCACATGATGATAGAATTAATTACCAAATTAGGAATGTCCCATGATATTTCTACTCCATATTATCTACAGGCTAATGGACAAGTTCAGGAAATCAATAAAGTCCTTAAGCATATGCTGCAGAGAATGATTGGAGTCCATAAATACAATTGGCATTTAATCCTATACTTTGCTTTGTGGGCATATAGGACTTCGGTGAGAAATCTGTCCAGATTTACGCCCTTTCAGTTGGTGTATGGTCTAGAAGAAATCTTACCAATTCAATGTGAAATCTCATCCCTCAAGCTTGCAATCGATTTGCTTTGCGAAACATCTTAAGAAGAGGCTCGTTTCTTGGAATTAATCCATCTGGATGAAACCTGTCGTGACGCTGCATTGGCTAATGAAGCACATAAGAAATGCATCAAGGCACAATATGACAAAAATGTTAAGCCTCGTGTCTTCTCAGAAGGTGACCTGGTCTTGCTTTACGATTAAGACTCTGACAAATTAGTAGTAGGTAAATTTGAACCATTATGGATGGGCCCTTACATTCTTAAATATTTATTGACAAAAGGAGCCTACGAGCTAGTCAATTATGATGGGATTCTACTATCGCAGCCCCTAAACGGGTTGTATCTTAAACATTACTATGCTTGATTAAGTGTAGTAAACTCATTGTACATATGCTTTCATTGCATTTTTTGATTGTTTTCTTTTAGAGTTGACATTTTGGTTAGGTAATCTACTTCACATTTGCTGCAGATGTCAGACTTTTTGGAACCATTTGTTGGGTATGCCAACGGAGCTAGTCATAGTACGTAGAACATATCTTCTGCAGCCTGAGCCATCTTATTATAGACATTTTTGGGCACTTCAACCCCAATCAAAAATGTCCATAAACTGAGGGCTCTTAAGTCCCTAAAAGTGTTGCTTCACTGCCAAAGGAACAAGGTCAACTGATTACATCATATCCCAGAAGTTCTCCACTGAAAACTGCTCATAAATGGTCAAAACTGGACCATACTGAAAGCTCAATGTAGAGGGTGCACTGTGTATCACCTTCGCAATGTACAGGGTGCGATGCATACTAATTTGCTCCTCTGTAGGGTGCGATGGTCGGGAATGGACAAATGGCAGGGACAAAATGCGAGGTGGAAGATCATGGAATCTTCCAGAATCTTCCCCTCTGACACTTGCCTCTCCATTTTCGACCAAGGATGAGTAAGAGATCATCATTCTCCAAGTGGAAGCAGTAACTATCAGAGAGAAGACACTAATTAAGATCCAAAAAAATGACTCACCTCTTTGTAATCATCTATATATGGATCCCTCATCACAGAGATCTAGAGGCTGGAATTTTGTATCTTATAGAAGTGTTGTTGGTATTCTGGTGTACATTCACAGTGTTAGGTGATCTAGCTTTGCTTGAGGTGAAGAATGGCTTCTTAGCTAGATGATGATGCTAGGTAAGAGCACATGGTTGTAATCTTCTTGCTACTTTTCATCTGAATAAAGCTATTCTTGTTTCCTTCCATATTCTTGTGTACTT
>APFE030755187.1:0-39751 GCA_000404065.3 Pinus taeda
GAGATACCTTCTTATAAGGGTCCTGCATGTTGCATGCATTGAGCTCTGGGAGCTCTAGGGGGCTTGGGGTACTTAATGGAGCAACATACGACGACAGGGCAACTCACCCTCCCCTGGTGGTGCGCTATGAACAAGATGATTAGTTCTTCTGTGGGCCGGGATGATTAGTTCTCCCGTGGCAACTGTGGAACAGGATGATTAGTTCTCCTATGGGCCAGGATGATTTGTTCTCCGTGGCAACTGTGGAACAGGATGATTAGTTCTCCTGTGGGCTAGGATGATTAGTTCTTCATGGCATCCACTGACAGGATGATTCGTTCTCTTGCGTACAGGATGATTAGTTCTCTTGTCGAGGCATCCTACCCATGCAGTCTGGGACTCGTGGGAAGTACCTCTCATCTTATCAATAAGCAGGGAAATGAGGATAGGGACCGTAGTAGTACTATCGATGGACGCATCGTTGTATCTACTGTACTCCCTATGTTAGGATGACCTCCATTGATTTGGGATCAATGAAACTGATTTGGGATCAATATGAATGGTTTGAGACACTCTTGTGACATTGATCTGGGATCAATGAAACTTATCTGGGATCAGTATGAGTGGTTTGAGACACTCTCTTGTGACATTGATCTAGGATCAATGAAGTGGTTTGAGACACTCTCTTGTGATATTGATCTGGGATCAGTATGAGTGGTTTGAGACACTCTCTTGTGATATTGATCTGGGATCAATGAAACTGATTTCGGGTCAGAAAGGGTGACATAACTCACTCTCTTGGAACTGATCTGTGATCAGTAAGAGTGGTTTGACACACTCTCTTCATATGGAACTGACTTCAGGTCAGTAGAGAATGGTATGAGACATTCTCAATCAATTCTTCTTCTTCATAGTTCAACAGAGCAGAGAAGTGCAGGGCACTAATGGCAGAGATAGTATAGTCAGACAGATGGATTAGCGGATGGAGTTCTCCCTAGTTGAGAGGGAGTGTTAAAATTGAAAACTAGGGCCAAAATCCATGTGGGTCATCTTATTTATGGCAGCTAAGATTTTTCTTGGATCCCTCTCATCAAGAGGTGTCAGACAAATCTAAAGATCATCCGATTCCAATAAGTATTCATGGAGTTATGAATTTATTTGTGTTATAAGACAATTCGTCAAGCTCGTGTAGCAACCAAAATAAACCTCACATGTGCTCAACGTTTTAGTATAAAAGGAGATGACTTGAGAGTCATTTCACACACACTTCTCTCTTGATTTCTCTCCACTTGTCTTGGGTTTTAGCGTGAGAGAAATCTAGGAGGAAGTAGCCCTAAGATGCAGGAGGAAAGGAGGCTTAACAATCAGCCCTAGCCGTAGTCCTAGCCCTAGCTTCTACGCATAACCTAGCCACAGTCAAGAAGAAGAAATAAATTGCTCTAAGCATAGAACATACCTAAACTTAACAAAAATGTAACTAGGTTCGATATTCATTTAATGTATTTGAGTCATCTTGTAATGTACTTGTCAAAAGAATAAATAAAATAATTTTTTATTATTATTATTGTGACTTATTAAAGCATGGATTTCATGTTTGGGTCAACATGTTTTAGCCCAAAGTCCCCATTGAGGACTTCTAAGATTTATTTTGAGTCAATAGAGTCATTGTACTTTTAAAGGGACTCTTCTTGGGCTTTTGAATTTGTAATGATCCTAAATAGAAATACAAGTGATAACAAGCAAATAATTAGTGCAACAATTTATAAAAACGAAATACACAGCAAGAATCCATAGAAAAGCTGCAAATAGGGAACTGTTGAGCCATTTTATTAAATTTTTGAAGGAAAAATACAATAGATAACAAGATGGTGCACCTGGGCTTGTCTCAATGGACAAACATGACCAAAACCAGGTGGGAAAATGGCTGAGCTGAAGGCTGCACAATTGTTGCACCAATCTGCACTGCACTGCCCAGAAAATTGTCTCTCTACTGAAGTTCGAATGGCTGGAAAGTGCACTTATACTACCCAAACAATTGTATTCTTTTAACCTCGGACCTCTGATTTTCAGCCCCCTTGGAGCCTCACCTTAGCTATAGCTGCAAAACTCAGCCTGCTGGAAACTGCCTGTCAAACCTCCTGAAAACACCTCTGAAGTGTTGGGTTCACCCTTACTATCCAACCCCTGACTTCTCGGATGAGCTCTTAGCCAAAATCACTTGCTCTCAGGCTCCAGGAAAATCTGCTAAGTGGCCTCTGTGCTGTCCCTCAGCCTAGCAATTCGAACTGTTGGAATGTTGGCTCAGTTGGTTGTAAAACCAAGAAAGAATGTTGGTCTAGTGTTGCTACTTCAACTCCCTAATTCCCCAACAAGCAATATGATCTCTATTGGCCTCAAATTCCCTCTGCGTATTCTCTGGCTGCCCAGAAATACGCATTCTATGCTCTGCATTGGCTAATGGTGCTATGTCACTGCCCAAGAACTCCTAAAACCTTTGTGGAACTGCCTCCCTAGGGCAAGCACGGATGGTCCCTTGAAGTAGAGGTTATATCTCCCGCTTGAGAGACTCGTGGCTAAATAGTCAGTTGACTCAGCGAAACAATAGAGTGAACAGTTGAGTAGTTGTCTACAAATATCAAAAGATGAAACCAAAATGAGAGTTGATCTATCCTTGTAACTCCTCGGGCCTCCTTAGCCTCATGTCGGCCCCTCCATCCACTCATTCGACTTTCCCTCCAAGTTTTTCGAATGGTTAATTCTAACTCCCATGTGGGTGGCCCCCACTTTCCACTAGCAACCAAATAAAGTCGATTTGGCTCCTAAGTCCCTAAGTGGAAAGTGTGGGGTCCTCTTCCTTAGTCAAAACTATGCAAAATTGTGTAGCAGCACCCTGTTACAAATGTGTTTGAGAAGGGACATGACAATCCTCCCCTCCCAAATGTTGCTTTCCCTCAAGCAACCTCAAAGTTGGGTGCTCCAATGTGTGCTCACCCTCCTAGGTGGCATCCTCATTCGACAAGTTCTTCCAGCGCACCAAGAACTCCCTGATGGTCCCACTCCTCAGTTTCCTTTCCCTGCTCTCCAAAATGGCCTCTGGTTCCAACACCAAGTGGCCCTCATCATCTAGTGGGGGTAGATTAGATGTTGTTGTCACCTGTTGTCCCAACACCCTTTTAAGGCGTGAGACATGAAAAACGTTGTGGATCCTACTCCCCTGAGGTAGCTCTAGCTCATAAGCCACCTCCCCAACTCGTCTAATCACCCGATAGGGCCCATAGAAGCGCGGTTGTAGCTTCTCGGCCCTCTTCTGCTTCAGCATGGACTACCTATAAAGCTGCAGCCAGAGGTGTATCAAGTCTCCCTCCTCGAACTGTCTCTCTGTCCTGTGCCGATCTGCATAAATTTGCTGCTGATTTTGGGTCGTCACCAAATTATCCTTGAGAGCCTTGAGGATATCTTGGCTCTCTTGGACCCAGTCTTTGGCCTTTGGGGCCCGACTGTCTCTAAAAACAATATCAGCAAAAGACACTGCATCATATCCATAAACAGCACGGAAAGGAGTCATACCGATGGACATGTGGTGCGTGTTGTTGTAACTATACTCGCCCAGATGCAACCACCGAATCCAAGCCCTCTGTTGGTTGATCACGTAGTTCCTCAGGTACTCTTCCAGCCAGCCATTGATTAACACTTTCTATCTGGTCATTTGTTTGAGGGTGATAGTTGATGCTAGGAGTGAGCTCCGTCCTGACCATTGTGAAGAGTTCCTACCAAAAGCCTCCCATGAATCTGCTGTCCCTGTCGCTCACTATGTTCTTGGGGAGCCCATGCAATCTAAAAATCTCCCGGAAAGACAGTTTTGCAACCTGTGCAGCTATGTACTTGGTGGGGATGGCGAAAAAGTGGGAAAATTTGGTCAACCTATCGACAACTACGTAGATGCAATCCTTCCCCTGCACTGTGGGGAGCCCTATGATGAAATCCATAGAAATAATTTTCCATTTCCCCTCGGGGATGGGAAGTGGCTATAGCAATACTGTGGGGTGGGTCAATTCCCCCGTGTTCCTCTGACAAGCCTCACACTCCCGTATGTGTTGCAGCACGTTGCCCTTGAGGCCCTTCCACGTGAATCTCTCCCTGACAACCATATAAGTCTTCTAGAACCCTTGGTGCCCAGACAGTGGTGAACCATGTGCTGCTTGAAGTACCCTCTCCCTCAACTGCGAGTTGGGCACTAAGAAAATGCGCCCCTTGTAATAGATGACCTCATCCATCACTTAGTAATGCTCATCTGCATGGGTACACTCCAATACCTCGCATGCCCTCCTGTCTTTGAATTACTCCACCAATGATTGAGCCTTCCAATCATGGCAAATGCTCATGAGAGATAACCCAATTGGTCTTTGAGATAGAGCATCGGCCACCACATTGTGATTTCCTCGCGCATACTCTGTATGGAAATCATAGGCCTGCACTTTATTGACCCATGTCTGTTTCCTATCATTGAGGCCTTGTTGCTCCATGAAATGTCGAACACTGTTGTGATCAATCTTCACTTGAAACCGATTGCCCACCAAGTACTGACCAAACATGGCCAATGCATGCATAATGGCCAGTATCTCCTTGTCATATATGGAATATGACAGCTCATGCGTTAGGAGCCCCTCCTGTGACAATACTGCTCCAACTCCTACCTTGGATGCATCACACTCCACCGTGAATGGCTGGGAAAAATCCAGAAGTGCAAAGATAGGCAACTGCTCATCACCTCCTTGTGGTGATAGAAGGAAACTTGTGCTCCGTCAGTCCATGTGAAGGCCCCTTTCTTGGTCAAGTCGGTCAAGGGTGTTGCCAGCTATGAGAACCCCTTGACAAACATTTTGTTGTAGGTGCAAATGCCCAAGAAGCCCCTTAGCGTGGTCACATCTCGAGGTACTGGCCAATTTCGGATGGCCCAAATCTTCTTCTCGTGGAACTTCACCCCATCAGCACCAATGATATGCCCTAGGTAGAGCATCTCTGTCAACCCAAACTCGCACTTGGAGAGCTTGGCAAAAAATTGTTGCTCCTCCGGAATGCACAATACCTCCTCCAAGTGTTGGAGGTGCTCCTCCCAGGTCCGACTGTAAATCAGAATGTCGTCGAAGAAAACGAGCACGAACCTCCTCAATGTCCCCGAAAGACATGGTTCATGTAGGACTGGAAGGTGGCCCAAGCGTTGGTCAGCCCAAATGGCATGACCAAGAACTCAAAGTGCCCATAGTGGCACCAAAAATCTGTCTAAGGGATATCCTGATCCCTCACCTTGATCTGCTGGTACCCCGAACGCAAATCAATCTTAGAGGAGCACTTGGCTCCTCTAAGCTCATCCATCAACTCGTCTATGTGGGGAATGGGGTATTGGTTCTTTTGTGTGTTTTGGTTGAGGGCCTAATAGTCAATGCACATCCGTAGGGTTCCATCCTTCTTCTTCACCAACACCACTAAAGAAGCGAAAGGAATAGAACTTGGCCTGATATGACCCAATGCTAGCAGTTCCTGGATGGCCTTCTCTATCTCGTCCTTATAGGCCTTGGGATGCTTGTAAGGGGTGGTGATCATTGCTTTCACACTCGGCTCCAGCTCAATAGTGTGCTCAAACCCTCTGTTCGGTGGCTACCCTGGTGGAATGTTCCTAAACACTACTGCGTACCTATCCAGCAAAGCTTGTATGTCTATCAGTGGTGGTTGAGCCTGTCCTCTAGCCTCTGAGATCCTCAGCTCAACTGCCCATGCAATGCCCCCATGTCATAAGTCTGCCTTCATCCAGTGGGCCAAAACTGTCTACGGTGGATAACACTGCATGCCTCTCAAGGCTACCTGTTTTCCATTCGACCCAATGAACTCCATCTTTGGCTTCCTCCAATCTATCGTGACTCGCCCAAGGGAATACAACCACTGGACACCTATCACCACGTTGGTGTTTGGTACATCGACCACAAAGAAATGGTCCATCATTGAGTAGTTCCCCATAACTACCGTCAAGGAAGCACATATCTAGTGCACTGTATGGTACGGTCACCTAGTATTGGGACTGAGAAGCCCTCGAACTCAACTGTGATGAGACCCCTCCTCTAGACCAACTGGGCATCTATGAATTTGTGGGTAGCACCACTATCAACTAGAATTGACACCCTTTGCCCCTGTACAATGCCTTTGATCCTCAATGTAAAAAATTTGGGAATCCTGCATAAGGAAGCAAGAACTCCCCCTGTTGGGGCAAGAGATGCCCCACCCTATGGAGGTGGTGGTGGTGGCCCTCTGTCTGTCGGACTCTCGCCATCTGCCACACCCAAATCCTGCTCCACCTCTTCCTCCTGGTCACTGTTAGAAAAAAACCTCAATGTAGTGTGCTCTACTAGCAGTGCACCAATGGCCTAGTGCCCAGGGTTCTCTGCATGTGAAGCACAGCTTCCTCCTCCAGAGGTTCTTTTGTGTCTCCTCATCTAACTTCCCCCTCCCCTGTGTGGTCCTCTAAGGTGGGGTTCTAGTCTCATGCCCCTTTTGTGGGAAAGGGGTTTGTGCAGGAAATGGTTCTCTCGTCTTGGGGAAGGCCCCCGTTAGATCTTTGGTGAACAAGACTACTTCCTATAGTGTGAAGGGTTTGCGTGACTTCACTAGTCCACGCAGGGGCTCAAGCAAGCCCTCAATGAAGGTATACACCCTCCTTGCTTCGAATAGATCCAGGGACCGGGACCATCGTTGACACTTGCAAAAATTCAGAGATGTACTGCTTCGGGTTGCTTGTTTGGCGCAGTTGGGTCAGCTCTCTGAAACGGGCCTCTAGACCTCTCTGATCAAAATGCTCCACCACCCTCCTGGTGAAGTCTTCATAAGAAGCCACATGGGCATGCCCTAGGGTGGTCAAGCCATGAAACCACCAATCATGGGCTTCCCCCTCCATGCGCAGTGTGGCCATCTTGATGGCTTCCTTCTCTATCATCCGATTGAGTTGGAAGTAGGTGTCCATCTTCTCAACCCAACCCCTGGTTGTGCCATCACAAGTAGGGAAATGCATCCTCCCTATGGTCCTCTATAGCTCGTAGTTTTGGGTCCCCTGCCCTCCATAACACTTGTTCTTCTCACTCTTCTTGAGCTTGCGGTAATCTCTGAAGGAGAGGGATTCCTTAAAGTCTTCATCCATAGACTGCCACTCTCTGAAGTAATATCCCATCTGAGGGGGGTCTTCCTCCCTTGCAGGCTTGATTTGTGCCACTGACATGAAAGAAGGCAGTGTAGTATGAGTTGGTACATTGGCTGATGGGCGCTGCGCTGCTGGTGAGGGATGATCGAATGGCTAAGAGGCCCCAGAAGTTTCCCCAAACATAAACCCTCTAGGAGTGGTCCTCTCTCTGTTCTGCGACTTGATCTCTTCCAGGATGTCTTTCTGACCCTTGGCTATGTCACTCAGGGCCCTCAGGAGGCTATCGAAAGCCATCTCTTCCCTTCTCTTGGGTTTTGCCATTTCCTCCTCTTTTGATACTGCTTTCCCCCTGTCCTCCATATCCGGAGTAATATTTAACTCCCTTTCTCTGCTCCTATACCTCTGTCCACGGTAGGTGATGTTCTGCTGGTCCCCTTCTCCCATAGGAGACAATCCCCATAGCTGAGCCAAGAACTAGGCTCTGATACCACTGTAATGATCCTAAATAGGAATACAAGTGATAACAAACAAATAACCTATGCAACAATTTATAAAAAAGAATTACACATCAAGCATCCATAGAAAAGTTGTAAATAGGGAACTGTTGAGCCATTTTATTAAATTTTTGAAGGCAACATACAATAGATAACAATATGGTGCACCTGGGCTTGTCTCAATGGACAAGCCTGACCAAACCCAAGTGGGAAAATGGCTGAGCTGAAGGCTACCCAACTGTTGCACCAATCTGCACTGCGCTGCCCAGAAAACTGCCTCTTTGCTGCCTAGAAAGTTCACTTTTACTGCCCAGAAAATTGTATGTTTTTAACCCAAACTCCTTGGCCTAAACCCAGAAAAATCCAGAAGGGGTTTTAACTGGTTTGGACCTCTGATTTTCGACCCCCTTGGAGCCTCACCTCAGCTATAGCTGCAAAGCTCGGCCTGCTGGAAACTGCCTGTGAAACCTCCTTAAAAGACCTCCAAAGTGTTGATTTCACCCTTGCTATCTAACCCTTGACTTCCCAGATGAGATCTTGGCCAAAATCACCTGCTCTCAAGCTCTACGAAAATCTGCTAAATGGCCTCTGTGCTGTCCCTCAACCTAGCAATTTGAACTGTTGGAATGCTGACTCTGAAACCCAACAACAATGCTAGTTTAGTGCTGCTACCTCAGCTCTCTAATTCCCCAACAAGCAATATGATATTTGTTGGCCTCAATCTCCCTTTGTGTATTCTCTGGTTGCCCAGAAATATGCACTCCATGCTTTGCGCTAGCTAGTGATGCTATGTCACTGCCCTGGAACTCCTGAAAAAACTTGTGGAACTGCCTCCCTAGGGCGGGCACAGATGGTCCCCCAAAGTAGAGGTTGAATCTCTTGCTTAAGAGACTTGTGGCTAAACAATCGGTTGACTCAGCTAAACAACAGAGTGAACATTTAAGTAGTTGTTTGCAAATGTCAAAAGATGAAACCAAAATGAGAGTTGATCTCTCCTTATAACTCCTTGGGCCTCCTTAGCCTCATGTGGGCCCCTCCATCCTCCCTTTTGACTTTCCCTCCAAGCTGTTCGAATGGCTAATTCGAACTCCCATGTGGGTGCCCCCCACATTCCACTAGCAGCCAAATAAAGCCACTTTGGATCCTAAGTCCCTAAGTCGAAAGCGTGGGGTCCTCTTCCTTAGTCAAAACTATGCAAAATTGTGTAGCAACACCCTGTTACAAATGTGTTTGAGAAGGGACATGAAAAAATCATGCAAACAGGTTAAGTATTGAGTCAAATGTAATTTATGTATCCTCCACATCAAGTCGGCCTAAGTACATTGATTAGACCTCCTTTGAAGCCTATAAATAGAAGCAAGTTGAATTCATTTGGAACACACTCTCTCACAAGAGAGTTCGATATCTCTTGAAGCCGGAAGAAGTGTGAAGTAGAAGAAGAAGGGGAAGGAAGTATGAGTTGGGTGGAGTCTAAGAAGAAGAAGAAAAACGAAATTTTGGCGCCTCTCTCTCTTTGTTTCGTACCCTAGTTTGGGAGATCAAAGTCTTCCAAGTTTTGTTGATGCCAGAAGTTGCCTGATGCCAGAAGCTGCCTAATGCCGGAAGCTGCTACATAGTCGAAGTTGCTGGAAGACGGGTTGAAGATTTGGGAGGCTGACTTGGTGTGGAGGGAAGGTTTGCTCTTTGTTTAGGGTGAAGAGTCTCAAAGAATACTATTGAAAGGAAGAGAATTTTGACTTGGTTTTCCCCTCGAGGGGGGTTTTGCCCTGGCATATTGCATATATCTAGTGTCCATAGAAACCTTTGCACCCACTGCAAGGTATACTACCATTAGATCTTTGGTTTCATTGGTTGCTACAATGGGATCGAATATCTATCAAATGGACGTGAAGACAACGTTTTTGAATGGGACCATTGATGAGGAAGTATACATTGAGAAACCCAAAGGCTTTGAGGTAAATGGCAAAGATACTCATGTCTGTTGTAATGTCCCCAATTAAATTAATTTTGCTAAGATGAATTTCTATTTTTGCAATTGGATGTTGGGAAATATTTTGGCATGTAAACTTAGGAAAAGTGGGTGGAGGGAGTCCCCACTTAATTTTTGGAGAGATGGAAGCCACCAACATTAGAGAAAATGAAAGATTAAATTGGTATTGGGATGTGGGGCCACCCAAAAAGGGGAATTAATTATTCATCATCATATGCAACGATGTAGAAAGAACAATATCATCATCATCAATGCAGCGGAACATAAAGGAACAATAGAAGAAAAGAATTCACACATAGAGACACCAGGATTGGTCGGAGACTAGGACAAAACCCACTATGGGGAAAACCCTTGCAAATTCTTCTTCTTAGATTGTCATCAAATAATTCAGCAAAAGAGAGTACAATGATGCATATCTTCATCTATGCAAATAACTAGAAAAACAACTACAACATCCATGAAAGGAACCGAAAAATGTATATGCTCAAAACTCTAATTTTGAAGACTATAATGAACTGACGCAGTCTACAGTCAACTGTTGAACCCTACGTGTTGAAAAATGTAACTAGGTTTGGTCTTCATAAAATGTATTTGTCAAAAGAATTTTTATTATTGTTACAATGACTTATTAAAGCATAGGTTTCATGCTTGGGTCATCATTTTACTAGTCAAAGTCACCATTGTGCACTCCTAGGATTAATAAAGAGTCATCAGAGTCATTGTATATTTTATGAGACCCTTCTTGGGATTTCTAACGATGTAAAAATAATTATGTTTAAGTCAAAGATGAATTATGTACCCTCCACACCAAGTCGGCCTCAAGAAGATCAAGTCAGCGTTAAGGAAGGCAACTCAACCTCATTGGAAGGCTATATATACAAGGCAGTTCAAATTCATTTGGAGCATCTTACTCTCTCACACATAGTTCGATATCTGAAGCTAGCAGCTGGATAACGTTTGAAGGTGAAGGAGGCTAAAAGGACTGTGAGTTTGGTCAAGAAGGAAGGGAAGGACAAAATCGAAGTTTTGGGATCTCTCTCTCTCTCTCCCCCTCTCACTCATGTGGGGTAATTTAGTACATCGAAGTCTCCTTGTCAAAGTCAAAGTTTCTATTGATGTTAGAAGTTTCCAAGTCGATGTTGCTAGGGTCGAAGTGTTGTTGCTACTAGGTTGAAGGTTGGATGGAAAAAGGAAAGCCTAGCTTGGTGTGGAGGAGGTCTGTGTCTAGGTTGAAGAGTCTCAAGAAAAACTATGGAAGGAAGAGATTTTCACTGGGTTTTCCCCTAGATGGGCGTTTTGCCTTGGCAGAGTGCCTACATCTTGTGTCTTGTGTTTTTGTGATCTTCATGCACACACAATTTGGTAATTGCTTGATGAAAGATAATATAACAAATAAGTAAAAGAAGCCAACATAATTCACAAGTATTATTAAGAAAGAGAAATCTAACCCTAATTCTACTAGCATTGATTTCTCGACATTCTCAACCTTAAGAGATAGTACAATTGTCACTCAACAGAGGATTGGCAATTCTTTGTCCAAAGTATATTGGGCAGGGACAAGCTACCAGGATGGGACAGAATGTGGGCCGATTTGTAGCAGGAGGAATTGAGACGAGCTCTGCTAAAGAGCTATATCAATGGCAACGGACAAAAAGTGGTGAAGGAGGAGGAGAATGTGGCCCTAGCATCTAAGGGTTCCAGTCAGGGGCAGGGGGAACAAAGAAAGAAGAAGAAAGACCTGTCAAAGGTCAAGTGATTCAGGTGTGGCGAGTTTGGCCGCTACAGTACTCAGTGCCCACTCAGGAAGGACAAGTCAAAGCAGTTGGACTGACAGGTGTTAAAAATATGCAACTGTGGTAAAATTCCACTTTGGACAAGTCACTTGATTGAGATAATGATTGCATTGACTTCCTCTTTTCGAGAGGACCAAAATTGTAATGTTCCTATCTAGGAAAAACAATGATATGCAAAGCAATAAACAAATTCAACACTAGAAAATCGGAGCAATCAACAAACACCCATATAAACACCATAAATAAGAACCAGTTGAGCCATTTTATTAATTTTCATGGAGAAAGTACATTAGTGTTGGAGAAGTGCACCTGGGCTTGCCTAAATGGCAAGCATGACAAAACCCAAGTGATCAAACATCAACCCAAATGCTACACAATTGTTGCTCCAAAGATGCTCTGCACAACCCTAGAAATCTACACTGTCTGCTGGAAAGGAACCGTTGGAAACCCCACCTCCGGTGCTAAGAAAATGCTACAAAATTAGCCTCAAGCTCCTCAACCAAAACTCACCAAAACTTAGAAAGGGTTTGGCCTAATTCTGACACCCGAAAATCGACCTCCAAATACCACGTCCTCCTCCAAGTGCTAGGAAATATGGCTTGCCCGTAGCTTGCTGGAAAAGCCCTCCAAATCACTCCCAAAGGCTTAGATGCTCCCCTCTAAGGTTTCCCTTACTTCTTTCGGCAATCTCCAACTCTCTAACTCCTCCCCCAAGCTCCCACATTTGCCCAGTGAAAGCACTCTGTGCAGGCCCAGGAATCTGCAAATCAAACTGCCCAATAGCAACAATCTCCTACTTTGAAACTTTCCCAAAATGCTGATCCTCCACTGAAGCTCCAATACCAAAATTCTCCCGGCAAATGTTGCCTAGAAGATCCCAAAAACAATCCCTGCATGCTCCCTTCCTGCGTCCTCCAGAGACACACACTAGCTGGGCCAAAGGTTGAATGATGTCCTTTGAAATTCCTCCAACTCTCCTCCAAGGTGGTACAATTTGCCTTCCTAGGGTGACACTCGAAGTCCCCCAAAGAAAGGTTGAGTTTCCTGCATGGAAAACTCAGTGCTAAACAACTAGTAAGCAACTCGAGCGACAAAATGAGTTTGATAGACAGAAGACCCCTTGAGTAGATGAGCTCCTCCTATTTATAATTTCATGGGCCTTCCCCCCCATGTGGGCCCCTCTTCCTTGCCTTTCGATTTCCCCTCCAAGGCCATTCGAATTCCACACTTGGCCAAGTGCGTTTTTCCCATGTGGGTGGCCCCCACATTCCACTAACAAAATTATTTGGCCTCTTTCTCTCCTAGGTCCTTAAGTCAAAATTGGATGGGTTCCAAAGTCACCAAAAAATTATCGAAAATTGTGGGAGATTAAATCTATGACAAAATAGTATAGGAAGGGACATTACGGTCCTCCCCTCCCAAATGTTTCTTGCCCTCAGGCAACTTCAACGTTGGATGCTCCAAAATGTGCTCACCTTCCTAGGTGGCATCCTCATCTGGCAAGTTCTTCCAACACACCAAAAGTTCCCTAATAGTCCTGCTCCTTAGATTCCTCTCTCGAGTCTCTAGAATGGCCTCCGGTTCCAAAACCAAATGCCCCTCATCATCTAGTGGGGGTAACTCTACAACTGTTGCCACCTATTGTCCCAACATCTTCTTGAGGCGTGAAACATGGAAGATGTTGTGAATCTTGCTCCCCTAGGGAAGCTCTATCTTGTAGGCCACCTCTCCAACTCTCCTAACCACCTTGTATGGCCCATAGAAACGTGGTTGTAGCTTCTTGGCACCTTTCTGCTTCAAGGTAGACTGTCTATATGGCTGTAACCGATGATACACCAAGTCCCCCTCCTCAAAATGCCTCTCAATCTGATGCCTATCAGCATATGTCTTTTGTTGATTCTGCGCTGTCACTAAGTTGTCCTTGAGAGCATTGAGAATGTCTTGGCTCTCTAGGATCCAATCTTTGACCTTTGGGGCCCTACTGTCTCCAAAAACAATGTCAGCGAAAGATAATGCATCATAATCATACAGAGCACGGAAAGGTGACATACTAATGGACATGTGATTGGTGGTGTTATAGCAATATTCGCCCAAGTGCAACGATCGAATCCATGCCCTCTGTTGCCCAGTCACGTAGTTCCAGAGATACCCTTCCAACCACTGGTTAACCCACTCGGTTTGGCAATCTATCTGAGGGTTGTAGCTCGTGCTCGAGGTGAGCTCAGTACCCACTAATCTGAAGAGCTCCTGCCAGAATCCTCCCATAAATTTGCTATCTTTGTCGTTCACTATGTTCTTAGGGAGTCCGTGCAAACGGAAAACCTCTCTAAAGAACAGCTTTGTAACCTGTGAGGCTGAGTATCGAGTCGGAATGGTGAATAAATGGGCATATTTTGTTAGCCAATCAACTACCACATAGATGCAATCCTTGCCCTACACTGTGGAAAGCCCTGTGATGAAATCCATGGAGATACTCTCCCATTTCCCCTTGGGAATGGGAAGTGATTGCAACAATCCTACTAGATGGGTCAACTCCCCTTTATTCCTCTAGAATGCCTCACACTCCTGTACATACCTCAACATGTCCTACTTGAGGCCCTTCCAAGTGAAACTCTCTCTGAGTGCCAAGTAAGTCTTCCTGAACCCCTGATGCCCTAATAATGGCGAGTTGTGTGCTACATGGAGTACTCTCTCCCTCAACTACGACCCCGATACCAAAAATATGTGCCCCTTGTAGTATATGACCTCGTCCATAACCCGACAATGCTCATCTATGTGTGTCCCCTTCGAGATCTCGCATTCCCGCCGGTCTTTAGAATATTCCACCAACAACTGGGCCTTCCAATCCTAGCAAATGCTCATGAGTGAGAGGCCTACAGGTCTCCTGGATAATGCATCAGCCACTGCATTGTGCTTCCCCAGCACATACTTGATATCAAAATCATAAGCCTGCACCTTGTTGACCCATATTTTCTCTCTATCATTGAGGCCTTGTTGCCCCATGAAGTGGTGAAGACTATTGTGATTTGTCTTCACCCGAAATTGGTTACCCACCAAGTACTGCCAGAATTTGGCCAATGCATGCATGATGGCCAACATCTCTTTATCATATATAGAATATGGCTTCTCATGGGGTATGAGCTTCCGACTCTCGAAAGCAATGGGATGTCCATCCTAGGATAATACGACCCCAATCCCCTCTCCTGATGCATCACACTCCATGGTGAATGGCTGAGTAAAATCTGTTAAACACACATGGTCAACAAGAGAATCTGAAGGATAAAACATGAGAATACATCTTTTATTAACAACTGATATACATTTATAGTACATTGTTTGACCGTTGGGTTTCACATCCCAAGGTCTCTTGGACTTCTTTTTGTCTATTTAGCTTCCACACTAACCCATTGAGGATTAGGTGTCCAACATTGCCCCCCTTAATCTGAAGGGTTATGTATGAGTCCAAGAAGAGAGCTGTAATACAAAATGTGCAAAAACTCATGGCAGCACTAGGCTGAATGTGCTCTCTGAAATGTTGGTATAAAGGGCGGTGGTTTAAGGATGACCACCAACACTGAAATGCTTAGTGCAGTTCCCGGAACTCTTCCAAAATTGGCAAGAAACTGAAGTCTTCTGCTAGAGGAAGTGTTCCTATTGTTTTGAAGAGGGAAACCTTCAACCATGAAAGGGAGGTCTCACCACGCATAAAAGGGAGAACTTCAACCTGAAAAGGGAAGTCTCAACCTATGATGATTTAAGGATGACCAACAACTCTGGAATGCTTAATGCAATTCCTGGAACTCTTCCAAAACTGGCAAGAAGATGAAGTCTTCTACTAGAGGAAGTGTTCTCAATTTTGTTCTTGGAATTCTTCGAAAGCTGGCAAGACGCTGAAGTCTTCTGCTAGAGGAAGTGTCCTAGATTACCAACTGAAGGCATGCTCAGGGGCATCTTTGTCTCTGGCTACAACTTTGAATCTGGTATGGTAGATTGTGGCTCAAGCTCGTTTGATGTGACTTTGAAGCTTGTAGATGACTATCATTTCCCCCCCCTGTCAGATACAAGGTGAGTTGATGGAGAAAAATCAACTACAAGACTGTTCAATATTCTAGAACAAGTTCTGACATGTGACTGGAATATCTTCTTAGCTGTTGATGTCCATTGCCAAGAAGCGATCCATCCAAGATGAATCTTTGTTCTTACAGGAGACTTGTTTCTGAAGCATCTGTTTGAAGAATGAGTGGTTTTATGACAGTGGTTACATGGATGAAGATCAAAACAATGATCTTTCAAATGGCCAACTCGGTCACAGTGTTGGCATTTCACAATCTGTTGTGACTGTTGTGGAAGAGGGGCAGAATCTGAAATAGCTGGAGGTGAACTGTCATGAGGAGCAGGTGAACTGTCATGAATGAATCCAGCACTCTGAAACTAAATGGGCTTTGAGTAGTCTAGAATATGAAAGGACACGTTCTTGTCATATCGAAGACCAGTTCTGTGCTTGTTATGGACAAGCTCTTCCCAAGGTCTGATGACCGACTTGGGAAGTGCAAATTGAATTTCCGGATCTGCATGTACAACTGCTCCTGAGAGAGGCCCAATGATCTGATCAATTTTTGGTTGTTGATGGGAGTGTGTCTCAAACAAAGAATTGTCCTGAATAGAGAAAAGTTTAGAATCATGACTATACTTCTGTAAATCCTCTTGTTGTAGCTGTGATTCAAGCTGCAAAAATTCAATCTTTTCATGTACATCTTGTAAACAACAATGAATATCCATGAGAAAATCCTTGCTGATTTTGGCTGTATTATCCATAGTAGAGAGTATTAGATTGTCCAATAACTATAAAATTGCACTAATTGGAGCCATTTTTTAGCAAGTCAATCTAAAAAAAATAGTAAAACAATGAGGAAAAGACGGACACCTAATTGCTCTTTTATATAAGCTTATGGCAACAACTTCAAATAAATCTTGGCAACTTGCAATATATTCAACGCACAAAGAATGGTGATACCCGGAAAATAGACTCCTCATGCAAAAAATGAATTTTCTCCAATTCACCTTCCAACAAGGCAACAAGCAATTCAGGCCTCAAAATGATATGTTCTTTGAGTGCTTTCTATCCTCAAAATGTCAAAGCACCAAGGGATGCACCAGAATTAGCTCCAATACATTTTAACGCACAAAGCCAGTCAATGAACTCACTTCAATAGTCATAATAATATTCACAACTTGATCAACCTTAGCAGAACTTGATGAGCACTTCCTTTCACCAAACCATTCACCAAGGACAATGTAAATCTTGTCCTCAATTGAAACCGAACTTTTTAAGATTGTGCCATCAATGAACTGATTTAATATTGCAGTAATGCTCTAACAGACAATCTACCATCGCATGAATTCCTTTCTGTTTCACACTAGGGTAATTCTTGCACAATTTTGATCGGAAGATTCATCAAGTTATTTGGCTGACCCTTTATACTTTCAAGGTAAATATCCCCAAGTTCACTTTATTGCCACTTTTTTATCAGCTCAAGAAGTTGTGCCTGATTTGACAAGTAGTTTCCAACAATTCATAGAGTTTTGACCGAAATTTCAGCCAAATTACTCAATTTCACAGCATCATCGAGGGCATCCAAAATGCTTTTGAAAAACATAATAGTGTCTTGTTTCAACCATGATTATCCCTACATTTCAAATAATTTGATAGAAGTTACCACCAGAAAAATAATTCCACAAATTTCCCGGCTATCCGATGTACCTGCTAACAAAATATCCCCCAATTCACTATGACCGTCGTTACCACCTACCAATTCTAGAGGTTTTTATCGATTTCATGGACATTTTTCGACATTTTAAAGAACTATGGCAAAAATCTATATCAAGCTTCTTGATTCTAACGAATTTGGCAAATCAGCAAAGTCTTGATAGAATCTACAATATAACATCTCGCTTAAGCTCAAACTCCAAACTATTCCAAATCTATGAGCAATTAAACACATTTATTTATTCATATATTCCTTCAACTAATTTTCTTAGAGGTCTAATGAGCTTTTCCCTCTATTTATAAAATCACAACCAAGAAACATGTTCCAAGTGACAATACTTTGCCCGCTTGTTAATTTGCTGACGAATCCTAGACCGAATGACACGATTTCACTGTCATCTACCTCATCTTTACGAAAAATTACTGGAACCTGATTTCATCATCATTTCCAGAGCTTCTAAAGGAGACTTGGAATATCTTTCAGATAAGGGTTTCGGGCATCAAACCTGGCACCTAGAATCTTGCGGAACGCTAGAGCGCCGAGATTTTTTCCTTCGCCGCTTCCTTCACTTTCCAGTTGCAGCGATCTATGCGTCTCCATGAAATCCTGTAGGCAAGATGGGAGATTTATGGTCAAACCCGTCGAAGTTGCCTCTCACAAATACTTGCAGGTGAATCGCCAAGATAGACGCTTGCAGCTGCATTTCTTCCTTTATGAATCCAGCAAACTAGCCTCACAGCAACATGACGCTGATTCTATGCCAGAAAACTGCAAAGGTGTTGTCGCTTCCCCCAAGGATCCCAAGGCCATTATAGTGTCCAATCTCTCGAGCTTAAGACATCATATTCTGAAATTGTCATGCAAGAATCTGTCAAAGAAATAAGTCGTTCTAGTTAATTTGAAGCCAGGAAGTCCAATCAAGGACGACGATCTGAGTCTTTTCAAGTGAATTTGAATGCCGTCGGAGATTGGTTGTTCGAATACTAGAACTGTGTTAACACTCCAATGTTCAAATCAATGGACAACGTTCAATCAATGGAGAGGCCGAGGTATAGATGGGGAGGCCGTTCGATGGATGGGGCAGCGATCAATTAAATATATGCTACATTTTGGTTTCTAATGGAGCAGTGGTAGAACTGTCACGCAGTTAGGATTACGAGATGGCTTCAATGGAGCAGTGGAGCATTTGAATCACATTTCACAGAAGTTTGAGTTTAGCTTGAACAATATTGAATCTCTGATTCATATCCGGCAGGTCAGACCAGAGGATATAAAACGTCTATGACACTGACGCAGTGAGACAACGTTTGCAGCAGGTCTCTTGACAGAGGGTGCAGGCTTGACAAAGGGCGCAGACATTATCAAAAACGTATATGACACTGCCTGGGGCAGGCTATAATAAGGTGCAGTGACAGGTGAATGATTAATAGCAAGATTTAGTGGGGCAGAGAGCCCAATTTAGGTCCTGCGTTCTAACAATCGCAGATTTCAGAGAGTCTAGATAATGCTGAGGTTTAGAAACAAACTAACAAAAAATGACCACAAAAATTAGTGGCTTAAATTGGAGCAGGACCAGCAATCGCCCGCTCTGATACCATGTTAAACACACATGGGCAGCAAGAGAATCTGAAGGATAAAACATGAGAATACATCTTTTATTAACAATTGATATACATTTATAGTACATTGTTTGACCGTTGGCTTTCACATCCCAAGGTCTCTTGGACTTCTTTTTGTCTATTCGGCTTCCACACTAACCTATTGAGGATTAGGTGTCCAACAAAATCCAGGAGTGCCAACACTGGACAACTACTCATCACGTCCTTGAAGCGATCAAAAGTTGACTGTGCTCCATTTGTCCATGCAAAATCCCCCTTCTTGGTGAAGTCCGTGAGGGGTGCTGCCAACTGCGAAAATCCCTTGACAAACTTTTGGTAATAGGTGCAAATGCCCAAGAACCCCCTCAACACTGTCACATCTCTAGGCACCGACCAATCTCGGGTAACTCATATCTTCTCCTCATGCACCTTCACCCCATCTACGCCAATGATGTGCCCTAAGTAGAGCATCTCAGTCAGGCCAAACTCACATTTGGACAGTTTGGCATAAAACTGTTGTTCCTCCAAAATATGTAGCACCACCTCCAGGTGTTGTAGGTGCTCCTCCCAAGTCCTGCTATAGATCAAAATGTCATCAAAAAACACCAATACAAATCTCCTCAGCTGCCCCTGGAACACATGGTTCATACATGACTGGAAGGTGGCAGGTGTGTTGGTCAACCCAAAGGGCATGACCAAAAACTCGAAATGCCCATAATGACATCTGAAGGTCGTCTTAGGGATGTCATGATCCCTCACCTTGATCTGATGGTACCCCGAGCGTAGATCTATCTTAGAGAAGCACTTGGCTCGTCTAAGCTCATCCATCAATTCATCGATGCATGGTATGGGGGGGTATCAGTTCTTCAATGTCTTCTTGTTGAGCGCCCTGTAATCTATGCACATGTGTAAGGTTCCATCCTTCTTCTTCACCAACACCACTGAAGAAACGAAGGGGCTGGAACTCGACCTGATGTGGCACAATGCCAACAAATCCTTGATGATCCGCTCAATCTCGTCCTTACAGGCCTTGGGGTGCCTATAAGGGGTAGTAATCATTGCCTGCACACCCAGCTCCAACTCAATGGTGTGATTGAATCCCCTGTCTGGTGGTTGCCCTGGTGGAATATCCTCAAATACCACTGAGTATCTGTCTAATAGTGTTTGTATGTCCGAGTGTGGTGATTGGGCTTGTCCCCTAGTCTCTAAAATCCTCAGCTCTACTGCCCACGCTATGTCTCCATGCCTCAAATCTGCCTCCATCCAATGTGCTAAAACTATTTGTGGAGGGTACGAATGCATGCCTCTAAGGACCACTAGCTTGCCATCCGCCTCGATGAACTCCATCTTGAGCTTTCTCCAATTGGTGGTGACTTGGCCAAGGGAGTATAGCCACTCAACACCCATCACTACGTTGGTGTCTGGTACGTCCACCATGAAGAAATGGTCTTTCATCGAGTAGTTCCCCATGGTCACTGTCAACGTGGGAACATACCAAGTGCACTGCATAGTCCGATCTCCTGACACCAGAACTGAAAAACTCTCCAACTCTGTCGTGGTGATACCCCTCCTCTAAACCATTTGAGCATCAATGAAGTTTTGAGTAGCTCCACTGTCAACTAGGATTGAGACACGCTGCCCTTGTACTGTGCCTCTAATCCTCATTGTCAGAAATTTGGGGACCCCGCACAAAGAAGCAAGGGGTCCCCTGGATGGTGCAGAAAATGCTCCCCCATGTGGTTACAATGACCCAAGCATGAAACCCATGCTTTAGTAAGTCATTGTAATAATAATAAAAATTATTTTGACAAATACATTTTATGAAGACTGAACCTAGTTACATTTTTCAACACTCCCTCGTAACTAGGGAGGTATTCATAAGGAAGATCTCAAACTATATGAACTATGAAGAGTTTGGGCACCACAATGCCATGTACTAGATTCCTGACCAAGGTAATCTATCCAAGCTCTCTCAACAGTTTAGGCACTGCAATGCCACTGACTAGATCCCTGACCAGGGCAATCTATCCGAGTGGGACTAAGATGGAATAAATCTTTCATCCTCTCTAGGTAGCATCAAGCTTACTTGCTAATCACCAACCCAGGGATCTAGGTGTATATCTAAGGTCATAACTCTAGGACCAATGCCACCCTCCCTACTTCGAGATCTAGACATCAACACATAGTGTCGGCTGGATGTCCTCCTAGGCAATGCCTAAACAAATCTGATTTTTACAATCAATAGCAAATCCATCCCGATCAAATAGGTCGGTAACAACAAATCTCTCCCGATCAAATTGATCGATAACAACAAGCATGTAAAACATGCTATCAAAACTTCTGAGAGATTTAATTGTATGAACACAACCCCAATCAGTAACAGTCTCTCAAATGTACATAAGTAAACACCAACCTCTAGGGTCTTCAAGACAACTGATGTTGCTTCTCAATTTATCATAGTAGGACTTCCAAACGAATCTTGATAGAAGATTCCTTAATCATACATCTTCCTTTCCTACTTCACATGCAACAACGTATTCTGCAAACAAATATGGCTTTTCTTATCTTAGCAGCGCCTCAAAATACATTCTCCAATTTCTTATTTCAAGGTGTCCATCATGACTATAGTATGCCCTCCCTCTCAACTCGGGATTTGTTTCCATGAAGACTAGAGTGATGTGTACTTCTCTCACTTATGGCCTTCACTAAGACTTATGACTATTGGTCCTAGTCTAGTGCATGACACATGAAGTAGAGAACTATATCCATCACTTCCTCTTAACTAGGGAGGATCTAATCATTCCTATACAACCTCCTAGGAATATCAACTTCTTTTCTACAAGATCGGAGAATATTTCATGGCTTCCATCCTTCTCATCAGAGTTATCATGACCATCATCATTCATATAACTTTGTTCATCATGCTTATCATATCAACTTTTGTTATGAACATCTTCACCATCTTGAAGATTATGTACATGCACAACTTAGATAGCAAGTACAACCAAATCTATAGAAGCATGAAATTAACCTCATCAAAATCATACAATAATGGAAGCATTAGACTTTATAGACATACTCAACAAGAGATTTTACTTCTATACTTCAAGTTCTTAATCAGGTTTTGTTACAAACCCTAAATCACATCAACAACTCAAGATATCAATCTCATTATATCTAGGGCTTCAATATTTCTTTCAAAGATATAACAAACTCTTTTATAACATATAGCAAACCCTAGAGACTAGTATAACAATGCATCTAACAACTTTTAGAATTCATATGTTAGACTTCCTACAAGGATTTCATACAAACCCTAGATTTCATACATGAAATTCAATAATCAAAACCAATCACGGCTCAATCAACAACATGACTATTTGTACTAGGGTTTGATGTAAACCCTAGATTTTAATTTACTAAATTTCAGCAATCAAACTGATCACAATACAATTTCAAGTTTTTATCAGCCTTTCATAAATCCTAGATTTGTCAAATCATACACTAGAGAATTTAACTTCTACTAAGGTTTAGCTACAAAACCCTAGAATTCACAAACAATATCATCCTAGAATATCAAACTTCAACTAGGGCTTAGTTTCAAACCCTAGGACTCATGACCATCAATGATTAGGTCAACTCATACATCTAATATTCCATCATCATGTACAAGCATAGCATAACATGTGTTAGTCAAACCCAAAGACACCAATATCAAGAAAAGTTAGACATATAACAAACTTGATCAAACTAGGGTTTGATCGGACAAACACACACATGCCAAGAATTTCATTTCTAGGACATTATAAGGGTCTTGCTTATACACCTTGCTAAACCCTAATGATATAGGGTTTCAATACAAAACATAGTAAACCCTAAATTACCAATACTTCAAAGGTTCAAGATTAGCCATTACCATTCAACCCTAACAAGTTAGGTTTTCATACACATACCAAAACCCCAAACATGACATCATCAAAGCATTAGACATTTTCTTTAGACTTCATGTATAACCCTAAGTAGGCTAGGGTTCCATCCATAATCATCAACATACCCTTAAGTTAGGGTTTTCACAGAGAACCTTTCTAGGGTTCCACGAGAGTAATCAAATATATAAGGAGGGTAGATTTATCTAATGATGAATCACCCAATCAAGAATCTTTATGATTCAAGAGAGCTAGACACAATGATGTTAGTAATAGTTTATCAAGAATGAATATCAGGAAGAGAGCAAAAACTTACAGTTTAAGACATGCCTTTGTTTCTTAACAAACCTTGTAATTCCAATGCTTTGCCTTGTGAAGCCTTCTTCCGTGTTCCTTGAGTATTCTACAAGTCTTCCTAAACAAAGAAAATATGAATATAAATGTGATTAGTATTTAATGCAAACAAACTTAGATAAGTAAGGAAAACTAAAAAATGAAAAGGTAATAAGATACTTATCTTTGGAAGTTGGTAAGGGCTCCCTCCAAGCTTGAGGGATACTTAGAGTAGAAGGATATGCAAGGGATAGAGTTTCTAAGAGTTCCTAGCAAATAGGTCCTTGACTTTGGGCCCTTCCATCATGTTCTTCTTTGGTAAAACTTATTTGGCAAAGTTTGCTTGATCCTTGTCCCTCCTTTCTTGGCCCTTTAGACTTCTTGATTTTGTAGACTTCTTCATTTTTACTTTTACTAGATCCAAGACTTTATTCTTTTCGAAGATGAGATCTATCCTCTTCTTTCAAGCATTGTAACTGGATGCTCCTTCTAATTTGTTCTCTCCCTTTATTGTGTTATACATTGTCCTTGAAGATAAGAAGCTTCTTTCCTTATAAGGTCTCCTTATTTGATCCTTTAATCAACTTCTTGAGGTTCCTTAGATTCCTTTCAATAGATCCTTAAATTGTCTTTTTCCTCCTTCTTCACCTTAGCTCCATTATCCAACTTCAATGGTGTTGATCTCAGGCTTTTAATAGCATACCTTTTGTTGTCTCCAAATTCCATTGCATGAGAAGACGATTCCTTTGATAGAGTGTGAAGTTGTTTACTCTTCCCTGTCATATGCCTAGATGCTTCACTGTCAATAATCCATGCATTATCATCATTAAGTGAACCTGTAAGTGTAGCCAAGAACCCTTGAATTTTTTACTTTGTTGAATAAGTAGTAGAAGATCTTCTTGATACAACTTCCTGTAGTATTGAATCCCATTCTTCTTATAGAGGGAGTAATCATTTTCCTTCAAGCCAACGAAGTGATCTTCAATTTTCTTTGACCTTAGCTCTGATACCATGTTGAGAAATCAATGCTAGTAGAATTAGGGTTAGATTTCTCTTTCTTGATAATTACTTGTGAATTATGTTGGCTTCTTTTACTTCTTTGTTATATTATCTTTCATCAAGCAATTACCAAATAATGTGTGTATGAAGATCACAAAAGCACAAGACACAAGATTTAGGCACTCTGCTAAGGAAAAAACCTTATCTAGGGGAAAACCGAGTCAAAATCTCTTCCTTCAATAGTTTTTCTTGAGACTCTTCAACCTAGACACAGACCTCCTCCACACCAAGCCAATGTTTCCTTCTTCGATCCAATGTTCGACCTAGTAGCAGCAATACTTCGACTCCAACAACTTCGACTTGGCAGCTTCTGGCATCAACAGGCGGCAACAACAATGTCAACTTTGACAAAGAGACTTTGATCTCCTAAATTAGCCCACGCGAGAGAGAGAGAGAGATTCCAAAGCTTCAATTTTGTCGTTCCCTTCCTTCTTGACCAAACTCACACTCCTTTTAGTCTCCTTCTTCTCCTTTGTACTTTTCCCAGCTTCCATCTTCAAATATCAAACTATGTGTGACATAGTGAGATCCTCCAAATGAATTCGAACTGCCTTGTATATATATCCTTCCAATGAGGTCGAATTACCTTTCTTTAGGCCAACTTGATCTTCTTGAGGCCGACTTGGTGTGGAGGGTACATAATTCATCTTTGACTCAAACATAATTATTTTTACATTGTTCGAAAGCCCAAGAAAGGTCTCATAAAATATACAATGAATCTAATGACCCTTTATTAATCCTAGGAGTCCACAATGGGGACTTTGACTAATAAAATGATGACCCAAGCATGAAACCCATGCTTGAATAAGTCATTGTAACAATAATAAAAATTATTTTGACAAATACATTTTATGAAGACCAAACCTAGTTACATTTTTTAACATGCAGGGTTCAACGGTTGGTTGTAGACAGTGTCAGTTCATTATAGTGTTCAAAATTAGAGTTTTGAGCATATACATTGTTGGGTTCATTTCATGGATGTTGTAATTGTTTTTCTAGTTAGTTGCATAGATGAAGATATGGATCATTGTACTCTCTTTTGCTGAATTATTTGATGACAATCTAAGAAGAAGAATTTGCAAGGGTTTTCCCCGTAGTGGGTTTTGTCCTAGTCTCCGACCAATCCTAGTGTCTCTATGTGTGAATGATTTTCTTCTATTGTTCCTTTATGTTCCATTGCATTGATGATGATGATATTGTTCTTTCTACATAGTTGCATATGATGATGTAATGATGTAAATTTGAATAATGTTATGATGCTTTGGGGTGAACTTAATGTGTTAATGAAGAAATGCAATTATCAAAGCAAAGAACAATATAGCTCTATGAAACATTAATAGCAGGCAACGTCCACTGAGATCAACAAGTTGTCCTCCAAGTTGGAGGAAGACTTCACGATGTTGGCAACCATACCTCTAGGAGTGAGGTGGGGTGACTTGGAGTTGTAGCCTAGAGAGATATGGAATTGGACAAGGTCCTTGAGGATTCCACCTCATGGATTATTACCTAGCTACGGGGGCCCACAATATTCGGTAGTAGGATGGATTAGTGTCAGTGGATGCAGTTAGTACTAGAGTGACAGTTGCAGACAAGTAGTAGTCAGATGTTGAGGAGCGCAATGCAGTGTTGACAACAGAGCAGGTGGCTCAGTGCAGAGTTGGCAACAACGCAAATTCTTCAGTGATAGTGCAAATGCTAGTAGCACTTGGGACTCGAGAGACAAATGCATCATACTTAACACAATTTATTTAGTATTTTGGATGCTTCTCAGTTGCAGTTGTTGCAGTTGCAGCAGCAACAAATGAGAGGGAGTTGTAGTGAAGATGCAATATTGGTAGCAATTTAGTAGTGTCTGCAGCAGCACAGATGTAGCATAAAAGTTGTGCAGTGGTTGGTGGGCAGTATGGTCAGACATCAACAGCATGATAGGAGATGATATAGAGACAAGAGTGTTGTGGCAGAGTGTGCAACACTAGAACACATTCCTCACTAAGAGAGAGTGTTAGTTTCTGTAGCATCAGATGTGTTCTAGCCATGAAATTTGGTGAAGAGGCTAGAATACTTGAGATCTCCAAAACCCAGAAATCCTTTCTAGAAATTCCACCTAGAGATGGCTTAATTAAATTACGAGTTTTTAAATATTTCCTAAGTCTAAACTTATGGAACATGGTTAATTAATCAAAATTAATTAAGTCAAGGTGTGAATCATCTAGAAATTCACACGGATCGACTCCAAGATGATCCTAGCTATTGATTAAGATTTAATCTTGGTCGTTGGAGTCCCAACAGAGGATTATAAGAAGAAGTCTACGAGCACTTGGAGAAGACACTTCTGTAGTTCGATTTTCTTGGCAAATCGATTTTCAGAGAGTAGCAAGAGTTGCTGGAGAGCCAGAGATCGAAGCAGTGAGTGGGGCAGGGACAGTGAGTCCAGAGGAGATTTTCCAGATTCGAAGAGTCAGCGACAGGAGGGTTGAGTTTCGTCGATGAGGTTGCGCAGAGGCAACGCAAAAGCTTCAGAGGTAGAAGTTCGATTTGGCCAGACAGAGGGCCGATTCAGTTGTTGGAGGCCAGAAAGATTTCCAAAAGGGACCAACAAGTCATTCTCAGAAGATGGATTGGACAGACGACTTGATCAGTTGCAGTTCCAGGAAGAGCGTACTAGTGGTTGTAGATGCTTGACGTAGGGGTTTCGTGTAGCCCATCCAGAGCTAGTTTTGGAGCTAGATTACCGTCGGGTGAGAAAAAAGTTCTCACTAATTTTTGTGGTGAGTTTCTCCTATAGTGGATTGCCAATTTGTGCATCCAGATTGTACTCATATTTTCACTGTTGCTTAATAACAAAACCTTCAGTTGCTGCACCGGTTTTCCCGCATTGCGTTTTTCTGGGGACATTTGTCCAAAAATAACTGTGTTAATTTTTATGTGTGAGAGCTAGCATTTCTTAGTTCTAATGCTATTTTATTTTCGCAGTTTTTTTTATTTGTGAAGGTTGCAGTGTGCTTATTTCGATGTTGTAGTAATAAACTGAATAATTAATTTATTGTTAGAAGAAATAATACCAATTGCTGCAATAGGATTCCGGTTCTAGGAAAATTTTCAAAATATCAGATCTTAAAACAGTTATAACAGCAATAAGAAAAGTGTGAAAACAGTGAGCCACCAATGTGAGAATGTGTGCCAAGATGTGCCTAAAATTTCCCAAATGCCAAAAGAAGCTTATCAAATTTGAATTTTAGATTTTTTAGCCCTTTAATATGTAATTATCAGATCTGATTTCTCTTGTTATGCAGAAATATTCAGTCAACCAATTAGTTAGGTTTATGCCCAAGAAACAATGCCCACTTCACAAAATGACTAGTAAATTTTTACCGTGAATTTCTTAATGCATTTAGGCAATATATGTGAACTATAGAGCACTTAGATGAAATTTAATCACTGCTATGAATGTATTCAGAGAGATGTAACAAACAGTGAAGAAAATGAAGGGTTTAAAGATCAACCCTAGGCCCAAGGCCTTGAAGATTGTTTGCTCAATTGGCCAAAAAAATTCCAAAGACTTGGTACCTGGAAACACAAAATTTGGACCAAGGTATCCCTACAAAACCAACCAATATTCAGTCCAAAGATCCAAGTGCACCCACAGAGATGAGATGAAACCAAATGAGGGTCAAGATGGGGGCCAAAGGAGAAGGGAAGAGGCCTAATAGGCCTGCGGCCAAGAGGACAAAGGCCTTAGAGGCTTGTGGCACAAGGGTAGGAGCCCTAAAGGGTTGTCGTGGGCCCCGCAAGGGCCACGACCAAGGGAATAAGGCCTTAGAGGCCAGTCACAAGCCCTAAATGGGCTGCGGCTAGGAGAAAACAGGGAGCCACAAGGGAAGAGGAGGTAGAAAAGGGAAGAAGAGGGAGAAAGGGGAAGAAGAGGCTAGCAGAGGAGGGACGGAAGGAAGGGAAGTCCGAGCGAAGGGAGAAGGAGGGAGGCTGAGGCCTTTAGACCTAGAGGGTAGGTCGAGAGCCTTAGGTCTCGGGGCCAGCCCTATAGGTGCCTAAAACACACATGACAAGGGTAAAATGTTGAAGTTTCTAAGTTTACTTAGTTAGAAACCCTCCATGCACTTTATCTGATTTATTCCTACCTACTTGTTATTTTTTTTTTCTCGGTAAAAGCTATGCTATTTCTATTAACTGGTAAACGTAATAAAATTACAAGAGGGGGCAGCTGCAGGAGCCTGCACTTCAGATATGTTACAAAATTTCCCCATTACAAAAGAGCTGGGGATCTCATCAAAACTGACAGCCAGATTAACAGAACAAACTGCCAAATACATTGGCATTACAAATATACTGAGAGAGAGAGTACTGAAACTAAGCATATGACCAGAACTAGTAACCCTGGACCAAGACGGTAACATACGTCGCGGCAAGAAGGAGCTCAAAACTGGGCCATGCTTCCGAAGCAGCATCCCAAAAACCAAAAAGAGCAAACTCAGGAACCACCTGTTCAATTGTCCTCTTCCCCCTGTGTCTCCTCGACCTGCTGACACGTGTCGTCGTGGCTGAGCCCGTCTTTTTCACTCAACACGTTGCCCTCCTGGGTTCTATCGGTGGTGCCAGCGTCGGGATCCAAAATCAGGTTGATGCGGTCACTCAGGGGAGGAATTAGGGAGGGTGAGTCGACCTGAATCACTGGTTCAGCTTCCCTCTTGGCGGCCATGGCAATTTGGGCAGAGGAACGCTCACTGCTATTAGAAGAATTGGGGTTAATGCATGAGATAGGAGGCACCTGGTTGATTTCCTCTGTCATTAGGATGGTTATCTGGGCTGATATCAGAGGGCGGTTCAGATTGCTTTGAAATTTAAAATGGGTGGATTAGAATGCACTGTTGGGAATCGGATGGCGAGTGGGGTTACTGGCAGGAGGATCCTCAGGGGAAGAAGTGAGGTTAATGGTGGTGAGCAGAGGAGTGGACTGAGGGCGAGCGGAGGGTCGTTTACTGCTGCCAGGTCTTTCCCCGGAGCGAGAACGCTTCCCAGGTCGCTTCATGGTGCAGACAATGACTGTAACCTTAACCGAAACAGTGCGGAAGCCGGAATTGTGCCTCAGAGCATCCGAGGGCCCCGAACCGAAACAAGAAACAGAACAGAAGACAATGGAAACACGAAACCGAGAGACAGAGCCTGTATAACTGAAATGACAGCGAATGGAGCACTTACCCCAAGCCGTTGAAGGAATTCCGGAGCGAAGAACACAGGATGAGTGGAAGGGCTGCCAATTCGAGCCAGAACCAGCTCGAATTTCCCCTCTGAGGCGGGGCTCCCTCTTGGCCTCACCCACAAATCGCAGAACGAACCGAACAGAGTAATCCTCGACCAAATGCATAATGGAAAAATCACTGAGTAGCTGCCTGTAAATAATGCTCCACAGACTGCGTTGGGCTTCGGAAGCCATTAATGGCGCTATCCTATGCCATCCCATACCCATTAAAACATTCCTCCCGCCTCCGTTCTGAGTCTGGGGCTCCACGCTGCAGAGCAGGTGGCGGCATCATGCGAATTAACTATGCATGAATGTCATTTAAGGCAATACAATCACCCGGATCCGGGAGCTCTTCTGCAAGCTCAGGTTTCTCCTTTTGCATCTGATTGTGGAAATCTTTCAATTGGGAGTCCAGAAGGATTGTTGCAGGATCTCCGGTCAGAAGAGGTCTACCACAATCCACCCCCACATTGGCAAGGAAATCCGCAATTTTGTTTCCATCTCTTTTGATGTGGGTAAAAGAGATCGCTCTGTTGTTGTTGATCCATCTCTCCATATGCATTAGTCTTTGAGCCAGTCTCCAACTGTTGCAGATTTTGGAGGAGGAGGAGCCCTGGAGAAGCTTCGTAGCCATATGAATAAGAATTTGGGAATCTCCCTCCACAATGAGCGGGAAAAGGTGTCGTTCCTGTGCAATTAGGAGTCCTTGCCAGAGACCTTCTAATTCAGCGGAATTGTTGGTATCCCAACCATGATAACCCAAGAAGATTGTGATACTGTTCCCTGTGTGATCTCTGATTAATCCGCCGAATCCTGAGTGCCCCGGATTGCACTTGGAAGCCCCGTCAAGATTGATTTTGTACATATCTTTTGGGGGCGAGGACCATTTCCCTGGAGGTGATCCATTAGAGGGCCTGGTGCCTTTAGTTATCTGATCTTGCTTTCTGTGAAATTCCCAGTTGTTCCAGATTGATTGTTCCTGAGGGAGAGTGGGGAGATCATCTTGGTACCACGTTTTTAGGGAGATGGTTTCTTCAATGTTGTTTTTTATGGTTAACCATAGCTCTTCCAGGGATTTGAATTGGTTTTTGAATATTCTGCCATTTCTCTCTTTCCAGATGGTCCAAGTGACAAAGCCAGGGATGAGCTTCCATATGTAATTGAGAATCTTGCTTTGATAAGGGTGAGGGTCCCAGTTGCTTATGGTAGCCGTTATGTCCCCATTCTCACCTGTCCCTTTCTGACTACGAAACTGAATTTTTTGCCAGATGTTATATGCTAGTGGGCAATGATACCAGAGGTGTTCAATGGTTTCTTCTTCTTTTTTGCAGTTGAAGCATATGGAGGGGCCTATGAAATTTCTTTTCCTCAGGTTATCCCAGGTTAGAACCCTTTTGTGGCAGAGGAGCCATAGGAAGGTGGAGATTTTCGGCCAAGTGGAGGAATCCCAGATCTTGTTCCAGATCTTGGCAGGCCTGGAGTGATCTTTAATTAGAAGATTATAAGCCTCCTTTGTGGAGTATGTTCCTTTTTCTTCATAACCCCATCTGAGAATGTTTGTTCCTTCTGAGCTTTATATTTTCCTTTTTTCTAACTCTGTGTCCAGATTTTGTTGTTCTTATTCCGATCCAGTAGCTATGATCTAAGAGGCTTTGTGCCATGTTCTGATGGCATGTTGAGCCGTGGTATTCCAGTGGTTTCCAACTGTTGTGGGGGGATGGAGGTCCATTTCCCCAGGCACCATATTCGGGAAGAGGTCTCTTAGCTTGGGCAACTGTTGCCAAGAGTCGTCCCAAAAGCGAGCTTGGTTCCCGCTTTTTACCTCCCAAAAGCTATGTTGCTGAATAAGGTTCCTGTGGATTTTTGCCGAATTCCAAATAATTGAGCCATTGCTTAGCTCAGATATTCTGACAAGCTCCTCTCTGGGACCCCACATATTTGGCTGTCCATAAGGTAGTCCAAGGGGTGGGAGAGCCTGAGATCCATCTCCACCAGATGCGAGCTCCCATGACCGCATTGTTATGAGTGGGATCTCTCAACCCAATGCCACCTCCTTTTTTGGGCAGACAAGCTGTCTCCATTTGACTAAAGCCCATTTACGGTGAAGCCCGTTGCTGCCCCAAAGGAAGGCTCTTTGGATGGATTTGAGCCCTTTGAGGACCCATTTAGGGGCCGAAAGGATGGAGAAGAGGTAGAGGGGCATGGCCTGAAGGATAGCTTTGATCAGGACTAGACGGCTGGCCATGTTAAGGGATTTGTGGGTCCATGAAGACAATCTGGTTTCCAGCTTTTCTAGGAGAGAGTTCCAAGCTGCATGCTTCAAGCTGGAGGCAATGAGGGGGGCTCCCAGATAAGTGGATGGTAGCTTGGCCAAGGAAAATTGAAGGATTCGCAGAATGGTAGATTGAATAGCAGAGGGGGTGTTAAAAAAGAAGATTTGGCACTTGGACTGATTGATAGATGCCCCTGAGGCTTCTGAGAAGTCAGCTAAAAGGGTTTTGAGCTGCCTAGCCTCTTGGACGGAAGGGTGCCCATAGAGCATGGTGTCATTTACAAATTGCTGATGAGTAGCTGCAAGGGTGTTTTGGATGGCTATACCTTTGAGGCAATGCGTTTGTTGAGCCTGCTTGATACTTCGCCCTAGACCTTCCGCTGCGATGATGAAAAGGAAGGGGGATAGGGGGTCCCCTTGCCTAATGCCTCGGGAGGGATGAAAGGTTTCAGAGGGGATGCCATTGATTAGAACCGAAAAGAAGGAGGAAGTGAGGAGGCTCATAATCCAGCGAACCCATGAAGTATTGAAGCCAAATGCCAGTAAGATCTTTTCCATGTAATTCCAACTGAGGCTATCAAAAGCTTTTGAGAGATCTAGTTTGAGAAGCATACCTGGTTTCTTGGAGGTCTTCAGGGAGTGGATGATTTCATGCATGAGGATGATACCATCCGTAATCTGTCTCCCTTCCACGTAGCCGGATTGTTCCGGCGAGATGATCAGAGGTAGCAAAAGCTTTAGTCTTGTGGCGATGATTTTGGAGATGATTTTATAAATGATGTTGCAGAGAGCAATTGGTCTGAATTTGTCCGGTTTGCAGGGCTTCTCTACCTTACGAATCAGAGCTAGGAAAGTGGCGTTTATGCCTGGAAACATCCATCGAAGTAAGCGTGATTCTTCCACTACCTGCCAGACTTCATTCTTTATGAGATCCCAGAAATGGTGGAAAAAGTTGGAGGTGAAGCCATCTGGACCTAGCGCTTTGCCTGCTTTTAGTAGCTTAACTGTGGATTCCACTTCCTGGAGATCGATAGGCTTGAGGAGCATTTGATTGTGTTGATCAGATATTAGTTTGGGAATTTTGCTGGTGATGTTTTGAATAGCTTGGGACCGATCAATGCTTGGTTCTTTGTGCACCTGCTTGAAGTGATTGAGAAGTTCAGCCTCGATCTCTTCGTGCTTCTCAAGTTTAGCTCCCTGCTCATTTTGAATGTGAGTAATATTATTGTGCATTCTGCGTTGTATTGTAGTATTGTGAAAGAATCTGGTGTTTTTCTCACCTTCTTTGAGCCACCGAATTCTTGATTTTTGCTTCCATAACACTTCTTCCTGTTTTTCTTTTTCCATTAACTCTTTTTCAAGGGTTTTTTCTTGGTCCGCTAGATCATTGGATCTGCCCTGGGTGATGATTTTTTGCTGCAGCTGCCTCATTTCCTGTTCAATGTTTGCCTTCCCGTGATGAATATTGCCAAAGGTGGTTCTATTCCAGTACTTGATTTTACCTTTGAGGTGCTTGAGTTTTTGTTGAAATTGGAACATTTTGGAGCCTGGAGGAGGATGAAAGCGATTCCATTCAGTGCTAACGAATTGGTGAAAGTCAGGATGGGATAGCCAGAAGGCTTCAAAGCGGAAAGGTCTGCGAGTATTGTTCCCCGGTCGAGACCAATGGAGAGAGATGGGCCAGTGGTCTGAGCCAGTAAAGGGCAAGATAGAAGCAGCAAAATCCCCTCCAAGATGAATGGCATTATCTGAGAGAAGAAATCTATCTAACCTAGAAACAATATGCAAGTTGCCGGCTTGTTTGTTGTCCCATGTGAAATTTCCATTATTGAAAGGGAGATCAATGAGCCAATTATTTTGTATAAAGTCCAACAAGAGAGTTCCATCCTGTGAAGTTTTACCCCTGCCTCCTCGTCGTTCATCCATTCTTGTGATCATGTTAAAATCTCCTCCAGCAATCCATAGAGGGAGAGATCTGTTTTGATTAAGTGCCGAGATGGATTCGAGGATCCTTTCTTTTTGACGAGTGTCCTGTGGGAAATAAACATTAGTGAGTAGTCCATATTGATTTGTTCCTAGAATATGAAAAGTAGCTTGGAGAAAGCTCCTGTGCGCATGGAAATTGGTGAGCTCCACCGCTCTCGAATCCCATATGATTGCAATTCCTCCTGAGGCTCCATTTGCATCAACTGTTGTGTTGTAGCTTCCCGGCCAAAATTTCTTAGCTAGCTTATCCAACATTGCAGTATCACATTTTGTTTCTTGCAAGAAGATAACCTGAGGGCTTTCTTGCTTTATCATGTTTTCGAGTAAACGGGTTTTCCTGGGACCGTTCAGCCCTCTAATATTCCAGGAGATTAACTTCATTGGGAAAGATTGATATCAGGACTGAAGTACTTCGTTAACATGGCATATCTGCCAGAATCTACTAAGGTCTGCCCTACCTTGATTGTTCTTGAGGAGAGTTTTCCTACCTCGCTTTTTTATGTCCTTGACAATGAGTCGCCGGTCCCAAGGGCTGCCGGTTTGGATTCCCAACGATTTTTTCCTTTGAGCTCTTGATAAGACTTCTTCCAGGTTTTTTAATTGTCCTGCTGGAATATTATCAAAATTGTTTGTGGTGCATGCCTGTTCCAGTCCCGGGAGATCCAGATCCCCTATGTCTATTGATTCTGTTTCTTCATCCATGAAGCTGGAATAGTCTTGGTCTTCCATAGGTTCTTCCTCTGTGCCGATGCCTGATAATGGCTTCTCCATTGGTTTATCCCCTTGGTCCGTTGAGGTTGACGCTTCCTTGCCCTTGGTATCTGATTGAACCCTAGTGGATTCTTCTTTTTTGCTATTGTCCTCATTCTCCAGTGCTATTTCTAACTGCTTCATTTGAGTTTCAGGATGATCTGCTAGGGCTTCGAATTTGTTGCTGGTGGATGGCTTTGGCTGACTGGATGGCGCTACAGTAGGCTTCGGAGCAGGCTTCTTGTTTGCCCTTCGGCAGCGTGCTACCTTGATGAATCCAGAGCCATCAGAACCTTCCTAGTCCGTAGCAGTGGAGGGTTTCTGATTTAGAGGGCAGTCTCTGAATAAGTGCCCCAGGCCATGACATCTTCAGCAGCGAAAGGGCACATGTTCGTAATCAATCATTTGTAACCAATTCTTATCAAAGTGAGAGAGAGTTACTGCATCTAGAAGAGGCTGGTTGAGATTCATGTAAACACAAAGTCTGGCATAAGAAGTGTATGTACCTGTCTTCGTTTCTTCAGCTGCTTTAACAAAGTCACCTAGCGTGTTGCCTATGGCTTTCAGGGATTCTTCTCCCCAGAATTCGTTGGGAAGAAAGTACAGGCGGATCCATACTGGAGCCCAGCTGAGATCTACCGTATCTGGGTTGAAGCGCTCTACCCAGCCTTTGAGAAATAGTCCAGCAGCGTTGAAGAAATAGGGGCCTCCGTCCATGACCCTGTTTCTATCCTCCAGACAGTTGAAGATAGCTGTGAAAAAGCCTTTCGCACCTAGCTGCAGGGTAATGTGCCCTTTGGGATGCCATTTTGCATGTATCCAGCTTCGCAGTGCTCGTTCAGTTGGCCACATCCCAATAAACTTCCCTATGAGGGCATGGTCTGTCATATATTGTATTCTTTCTTCAATGAGGTGTCCTGGCAGTTCAACTCGAGGTCGAATCGCTGCAACTGGTTTGCAGGTTGTTGAGTGAATTTCTCGCACCTTGTCTTCTTCCTGGTTGGTGTTTTCCTTGTCTGTCTGGTTCTCTGGCATATCATTGTCGTTTTGCGGGGGAGGTTCGCCGCCTCCCCCCGGCTGGTGTTCCATACGGCGCGTACCTACTGATAAAAGACAAGGATCTAGTGCCGCTCTGGGCTACTGACTATAGCAGAAAGAGCAGACCTGCCGTGTCTGCAATGGCAGAGGGACAGAGCCTGCCAGAGTCACTAGATTTCAAACCCTAGCTACCGCCATCGCCAGAGCTCCATTCAGATCCTTTGTCCGAGATTCACCTACTTGTTATTTTACTTAACAAGTTATTTACAATGTAAATACTGGAAATAAACATTAGTGCATGCTCAACATTTTACAGATAAGCAACTAAAGGAAACAGAAACAATCACACCATATGACACCATTTTTTTTGGACTAATGTCCCCGGAAAAACCCAATGTGTGAAAACAAGTGCAACTATCTGAGGGTTTTCTTATTAAGAAATATCAGAGTACAATCTGGGTGCCAAAACTTGCCTACCCAAATGAGAATTTCCTTGGTAGTAATACCTCTCAGTTTCTAACAAATCTCCTCACTGAAACCCTGGATAAATCTTCCGGCAGCTACTCAACACAAATCTGCCCCAAAAACCCTAGCGTCAGAGCCTCTCTGGACTGCGCCAACCCCTCTCTGCCCATCGCTGGCCCTACGTCACTCCGGATGGGTCTGCGTCAACCTTAGGAGGCCCCTTGTCAGCCCTCTATCCCTCTACGTCAGCAACGCTGGCCTCTCTAAGGCTCTGCGTAGCTCCCGACTGCCTTTGCATGAGCTCTGGCCGGCTCTGCGTCACTCTCCCCAGCTACTGCACTACTCTCTCGACACTATCTCTACCTCTCTATCTCTCTGTACTCAAATGTCCCTCAGCTGCATCTCTCGATCACTAATTCTATCTCTCTTAACGAACCCCGCTCTAGAGAATAGAATCATTGATCACTCTGGTGTAAGCCTCCTCTTATACTTTTCCTGTTGACATATCAACGACCGAGATTAAGTCCCTACTCAACGACGAAGATTAGATTTGGCTTGATCCATGTCTTTTGGACCATTCTAACACAGTTTCATATTAATACACTTTAATATTTTATTTTCCCTAAGTTTAGACTTAGGGACTCCATTAAAAATATTAATTATTTTAATATCTCTTGAACTGTTTAGAATTTGCCCAAATCCTTTTTGGGTATTGGAGATCTCATGTGCCCCAACCTCTTCACCAAATTTCGTGGCTAGAGCACATCCGATGCTACCCCAAATCAACAGTGAGAAGATTCTATAAGAAGAGAAGCTTTCTTTTTGGGTTTTCCCCTTGGAGGGGTTTTTCCCTAGCTTGGAACCTATATCTGGTGTGCTTTGTCTCTCTGTGATCTTTATTGTTTTGGTAATTGCCTGATGAAAAAGAACTAAAGAAGTAATAAAAGGTCAACTAACATCACAAGTAATTATCAAATTAAGGAAAATTATCCGTAATCTACAAGTCTCTTGATTTTCCAACATGGTATAAGAGCTAAGGTGCAAGAAGGAGACTGAAGATCACATCCTTGTTGGCAATATGGCAAGGGTTATGAAAAAGTGTTTCAAGCTTCTTAGAAATCTCTCTACATCAATCAAGGTTACATCTTGAAGATCATTTCCAAGCTAGAAGTAATGTATGGAAGTTTATTTTCCACTTTGTCTTGGACTTTCAAATACGAGAATGTATGGGTTATTGACAATGGTGCTTCTAGATATTTGACCGGAGAATGCAACCAACTCCAAACTTTGTCAAAAGGAACCTCCTCTCACTCAATTGAACTTGGAGACAAGAAGAGATATCCAGTGAAAGGGATTGGATCTACTTCGTTGGAGCTCGAATTTGGTGGAAGTATTCACCTCAACAACATCCTATATGTTCCAAGTTTGAAGAAAAACTTACTTTCTATTTCTTGTCTAGAGGATAAGGGTGATGGAATTGCTTTTGTTGATGGAAAGGTTTTGGTTTGGGCCTAGGACTCTAGTATTGCTAATGCTAGGGTAACTGGGATTCGCGAGGGGACATTATATAGACTGTTTACACCTCTTGCTCAACCGTAGTTCACTTAGATGTGAAACCTTCGAACTATGTCATAGAAGGTATGGACATCTTCATTTTAAGATTTTACCATCTCTAAATCAAATCGTGAATGACATCCCCAAATTGAAGGAAGAACATGAAGAGACCTGTAAGGGTTTGCTCTAGGTAAGAACATGAAGAAACCATTTGCAAGAAGTGATACTATATCTAAGGAAGTTTTGGATCTCATACACTCTGATGTATGTGGTCCTATGGAAGTAAAATATCTTGGTGTGCATCAATATTATGTGACCTTCATTGATGATTTCTCAAGGAAAACTTGGTTATACCTCCATAAGAACAAAGACGAGGTATTCGAGAAGTTTCAAGAATTCAAGAATGAAGTGGAGAATCTAACTAAAAGAAAGATCAAGATTCTAAGGTCTGAGAATGGTGGAGAATATACCTCCAAAGAACTCATAGGTTTTTGCAAGGAAATAGGGATTAAGAGGGAGCTCATTGTTCATTACAATCATGAATAGAATGGTGTGGTAGAAAGGAAGAACAAAACATTTGAAGAATGTGTTAGGGCCATGCTACATGATTAAGATTTCCCTCAATTCCTATGGGGAGAAGCATGTGTGATAACTGTTTACTTGCATAACCGAAGTCCTCACAAGTTTCTCAACAACATGACTCTAGAAGAAACGTTTATAAGAAAGAAGCCAAGTGTGGATCATCTTCGAAAATTTGGGTGTCCTATATATATATATATATACACCAAAGGACAAAAGGAAGAAGTTGGATCCTATCGATATGAAGGGCGTCTTTGTTGGGTATAGTGCTTCATCAAAAGCTTACAAAATCTATATTGAGGAGGATCACCAGATCAAGGTAAGTAGGGATGTCATCTTTGACGAAAGTATACCTCACAAGAAATCGAAAGATGTTCCAGTCAATTTTGATGAAGAAGAGACACCTATCTTTGAGGATATCTCGAGAGACAATAATGGTCAAGATTTGACGTCAACTCAAGAAGATTTTGAAGGTCCTAGTGAGCCTGTGCAACAAGTGATTGTTCGTGAAAATCGAAAAAGGCTTGTTTGATTGAGAACTACTCTACAAGAAGGAGAAGGACACACAACAAAGGGGACCTTTAGGGAGAGTAAAAGATCGACAAGATATTCTAGATATGCAGCATATGTGACGAAGCTCATTGAAGCTAAACTTTCCTCCTATGAAGATGCAGCTAAATATCAAGAGTGGAGGAACGCGATGTAGGAAGAATACCGATCAATTATGAAGAATGATGTCTGGGAAATCGTTCCTAGGCCAAGTGACAAATCGATAGTCTCTTCAAAATGGATATATACGATAAAGCATGCTGCGGATGGGAGCAATGATAAATATAAAGCAAGGTTTGTAGCAAGAGGCTTCTCACAAAAAGAAGGTATTGATTTCGAAGAAACCTTTGCTCCTACAACTAGATATACAACAATTAGATCGCTTATTTCGTTGGTTGCTACAATGGGATGGAACATCCATCAAATGGATGTTAAGACATCTTTTTGAATGGGACTTGTTGACCTTGCCGCCTACACCTACCTACAAGTCAGTGAGAAAAGCCTTCAACCCCACAAGGTGTGGTTGGTGGCAGGGAATTCAGAGAAGGGGCTGTCACACTAATCCCAACTCTCTCCGTTTGAGCTATCTCCTAGGTTAGCTAAGGGAGGTGGTCCCTAATGAGAAGTCAAGCTAAAAACAAAGATGTGAGTTCTAGGAGAATTGTTAGAGTTAAATAGATTATTTATTTAAGATTTATAAGCAAAACCTGATATGAGCAATAGCCATAAACACATAAGATAAGCATGAAACACATAAACAACCAGTGCCTTCAAAGCATTGCTCTTTAAGAAATGAGTTTTATTTTATTTTATTTTTTATTTGCTTAGAATGAAGTCAAATGTTTTCAAATTAAAGCCCAAATAACCTTGGACTTGGATTTCCAAATGGAAAGGGGTTACTTAGCTTATGCTTTAGCTTTCTTCTTCAAACTTGAATCACCTCCAGGAACACCTGTAGGACAGCAAGCAAAAGAGTTAGCATGCAAAAGGAATAGGGCCTCAAATGCTAGATAAAACCAATACGCACACAAATGAAAGAAGAAAATATGTGATAATTTTTGAAGATAGAAAATAAGCAAAGGGCTCAAGAAACCCCCTCTTGAGTAAATCTTTTGATGTCTTATGAGATTGTTGGCTTGAACAACTTGTGGGACCTTTGATATCCTTGGAGGTGACTA
>APFE030755191.1:10593-56417 GCA_000404065.3 Pinus taeda
ACAATAGAAGCCAAAAAAGCATTTGAAGAAATTAAAATGGCTTTGACCAGAACACTGGTCCTTATAGGTCCCCAATTTGATAGAGATTTCATAATTTTTTCTTTCGCCTTAGAGCACACTATAGCAGCTGTTTTACTACAAATGGATGACCAAGGATGTGAGAAACCCATAGCCTTTTTTAATAAAGCACTTAGAGATGCATCACTGAAGTACAAAATCATGGAAAAATAGGCATTTGCACTTGTTAAAGCAATTAAGGACTTTAGAGTTGACATATTGTATTCTCATGTGGTAGCCTATGTACCAAATGCTATTGTCAAAAACATCCTGACTCAAGATGGAATTGAGGGCAAAAGAGGTAAATGGATTGCTACTATTTTAGAATATGATATTGAAATAAAACCTCCCAAATTGATAAAAGGACAAGGATTGGCTAAACTCATGGCAGAAACAAACTGCCAAGCCTTGGACATAAATGAATTGGATGATGAACAGGAGATGGCGACTCCACAAATCAGCCAAGCCTTCTTAGATTCCCCTTGGTATGCTGATATAAACTATGTGTTACAAAACCTATAGGCTCCTCTAGGGTTGTCCATAACAAAAAGTAGGTTTTAAAAATGAAAGCTTTAAAATTTTGCATTCTAGATAGTGCTCTTTTTTGGAAAAATCATGAAGGAATCTAATTGAGATGTTTACTAAAGAATGAAGCTGACAAGGTACTTCAAGATTTTCATGCAGGAGACTGTGGTGGACACCTCTACTAGAAATCGACTGCAGATAAGAGCTTAAGGGCTGGTTTCTATTGGCCAACCTTGTTTGCTGATGTGAAAAAATTTGTTACCTCTTGCTATAAATGCCAAATTTTTTAGGGCAAGAGAAAACTATTACCTTTACCCCTGAAACCCATCTCTATTGAAAAACCATTCCAACAATGGGGTCTTGACTTCATTGGAGAAATCCACCCTCCCTCCTCTGGCCAACATAAATGGATCCTTACAACCACTGATTACTTTATCAAATGGATAGAGGCCATACCTTCTAGATAGGCCACAGATGGAGTAATCATAGGTTTCCTAGAAACCAACATATTATCCAAATTTGGCTGCCCCACAAAAATCATAACTAACAATGCTGCAGCTTTTAAATCAAGAAAGATGATCAGTTTTTGTAATAAATACCATATTAACTTAGGCCATTCCACAACCTATTATCCACAAGGAAATGGATTAGTTGAATCCTCCAACAAGAGCCTCATAAATATTATTAAAAAAATGTTGGAAGAAAATAAAAAGACTTGGCATAAGAAACTGATAAATGCACTATGGGCAAACAGGTGACAACGAAAAAATCCATTGACACTAGTCCTTATGAACTAGTCTATGGCATGAAGGCAATATTCCCTTCATCATTGGGAGTTCCTATTATGAAACTACTTCAATAAGCTCAAGTGGAACCCAATAATATCCAAAGGAGGATTAATCAAACCATCAATTTACAACAGACCAAAGAGGAAGTGTATCAAAGATCCCAAATATGGCAGGAAAAGCTCAAGAAGATGTTTGATAGAAGAATTAAAGCAGAATATTTCCACCCTGGAGACAAAGTGCTGAGATGGGATTCTAGAAGAGAGGACAAGGGGAAGCATGGGAAATTTGACTTCCTATGGAAAGGTCCATACATTATCCAGGCTCTACAAGGAATAAATACATATTATATGAAGAACTTGGATGGTACAACATCAGAAGAAGGACCAATCAATGGCCGAATGATCAAACATTACTTTGATCCTACCTATTAAGTTTACCATGACGATTAACATGTACATACTATATCCTTTGTAATGTCACAGTTTTGATTGGACAATTACTTTTGGAGTTGAAGCCCGAAGAGAAGGCCCTAAGCTTCAGAAGTATCATTGTTATACATATAATAAAGCAGCAAGAAAAAGAAGATTGTAGAATACAGTCAAAGTCATTCAGAGGCTATTTAATCTATTGTTATTGACTTTTCACTAGGAAAAGCCATCCCCAAGTGGAGCCAGTGTTAGGCCCCTATACCAATAGGTGTCATATGTCATGATTGACTTGATGAGATCTGTAATATGTTCATACCTTTTATTGTTGCAAATGTTTCCCATATTTTCAAAAAATAAAAAAATTTAAAAAATGTAAAGAGGGTATACCCTAAAAGAAAAATCAAACGGTAAAAAGAATAAAGATGGTCGAAAAAATGAAAGAAAATGAACCCCAAACAAAAAAGACCAAGAAAGTGTGCAAGTCTAAATGCCACTACTTTTTCATTTTGTGTAATAAACAATTGTGTGTAGCTTGTCACTCATGCCACAATTCATAAATAGTCAAACTCTTTAAACTTGGCTCATTCATCTTTCAATTTCATGTTGTAGAAATAGAGAATAAATATATGACCAAACAGTGTAATCTTGGCAGATTAGTAGATAGCTAGAGTAAATAAAAAGGAGTTCAACAGTTTAATCTGAGCCCATGGATGTAATAAGTGTAGATTTAGATAGAAATCATTGTGCAAAAGAAAAGGAAGTTGAAGAGGGTTTTCCAGTTCAAGTGCACCCTAATAAAGAAGAAAAAATGCTAGGTTAAAGTAGGTAGGGTAGGTAGTTGATGTTGCAGAATTATGTGTGATGAATAATGTCTCTAAATGTGTTAATCTTTCATTTTTTCATCGCAAGGCTAAGGCATACACTACATTGAAGACATCACAAGAAAAGAAAAGTCACAATGATTAACTCTCATTCTCATTTTCCCTAATTATTCACTAATTTCCCCTAAGCGCTAAGGCATTTGCTAAATTAGAGGGGCTCAGAGCATTTCTCTGACTTCTGGAGGGACCGAACCCTCAACTCAATAATTTAAAAAGCCTAAGTACTTAGAATCATCCATAAACCATTCATTTAATTTCATAAGGCTTTTCCTAAGTAAAATCCCATTTTACTTAGGAAAAATTCACAATATTACACAAAAACCCTTTTCTCACATTAAGCCTAAGTTAAATACACAATTGTAATGTTTTACTTACAATTGTCATATTAACTATTAACCTATTTAATCTATAACTCCCGCATAAAAGTTCACCCTTTCCCATATTACTAAATATATATATAAAAATCCTGAAATTTATATATTCTGCCCCTTTGGTTAATTATAACCATAAATAAGTTTTAATAGGATTAACTAGTTAACAACCTAGCCCCCCTGCTACATGAAAAGGGATTAATTAACCCTCACGGTTAATTAATAATCTCCCCATCCATTCACAATTACCTCGATATGATTAATTAACTTGTTAATTATATTGGGCCCGCCGCAGTTAAAGCTCCACCGTACCTTGCCTCCCATCCACCATCCGATCCCGCCTCCATCATCCAATAGTCGTTATTGATATTGTGCATCACTTTGTGACCACGCATTAGCGTGCGATCACAAAGTGGTTTTCGCACTGTACCTCCGCCATGTAGCAAGCAACTAATGGAGTCGGTGGCTCCCGGCCGAATATCGACCGACCCCAAAAGTGGTGTGGCACCACACCACTTACCGCCCTCAACATACGACAACATGTCATTTCTTGCTTATGTCATTTGACCGAACAATAAAAAATCCCTGCCAACCTTGACTTTGTTAAATAAAAAAAACAAAGTGTCGTTTTCATTATTTCGTACCACCACTGTTCAAGTTTTCTAACAGCCACCTTGCTGAGAAACTTGTAGCGACGCAACTCAGAATCCGTTAGCCATCATCAGCACCTATCATTGCATTATTCACTCCTCAAACACATGTATTTATCCAATTTTCGTCAAAAACCCTGCAAGTTCACGTTTTACACTGTATATTCCATAGAAGAAGGCCAAATTCAGTACAAATTCAGTCTTTGTTTCACTATATAAGTTCCCAGATCTGTTGTTTTGCCCTTTTTTCACAAAAAAACCCAAATTCCTTTTCTGAATCCACAAGAACTAGAAATGGAAACCCCTATAGCTCTGAATGTCGCACCCATGAATGCTCCTCACAAAGATTTAGGCTATCTGCCTCTAGCCGATAAAGATTTTCAGAAAAAAGACTTATCTAGTGATAAAAACCACCTTAAAGTCTTTTGCCAAGCTAGAGATAGTTATCTGAATGGCTCTGAAATTTTAGGATTGTGGGAATCTAATCTTTCCATGTATTTCCTCCCCTTAGCCCATGTTTTTCTAGATATAATTCATCAATGTTGCACCAATTATGACCCTAATCGTAGAGCAGTTATGTCCCCAAGTCAAACAGTCCTTTTCCCCATAACTGCTCAATCCATCAATGAAATGTTGCAATTCCACTCCAGTCAAGCTCTCACTCCTATTTCCATGGGGTATTTACTTGAGAAATCATCTCAATTGTCCCAATCAGAACTAAAACACATTTGTTAGACGTTCACGTTACAGAAACATCAGCCCAAGGGCCCACCTCCTTATCTACAAACTTTCTTCATAGAAATTGGAAGAATCATTGTTGATATGATATCTCTAATTATGGGATTTAACACTAGTGAATTTGTTGATGAGGTAACCCTAGTGTTGTTGTCAATTTTTACTCCTGGACAGCCTCCTACTGTTAAGTATGATTATGCCTCCTATATTGCTAACAAGATTCATGACCAGTTCTTGAGATTAGATAATGAAGGGGTTTTCAAGTATACCACCTTCATATATCATCTCATGTTGTATTATCAGTTAGAAAACTTTCCTTTCCCAGTCATGAAACTTGACACCAGAGGCAATCCAAGGTCTGTCATCTTTTGGAGTCCTATCTTCCATAATTCCATTAAGTCCCTTTACTCATACATTGAGTTCATTGATTAATTTGTTCATCCAGAAACCACCTTATTGATAGGAGTTTCCCCTCCCAAGATCAATGGTGACATTAAGAAGATCCTTCAGCTTTCAAAGTAGTACACAATAGGTGATTGGTACCTATATAAGAACCATACAGAAATCAAGATCTATGGGTGTGAGCTCTGCCCTTTTAAGCTACCAAAGTATGTTCCAATGAGACTCTTTGCATTGGAATGTTTAAGGAAAATGATAAATGCAGACCTAGTCCATTTTTATAATGCCAAGAAGAAAGCTCAACTTAGAATCAAGAATCACCTAGGCCATTTTGTCTGCAACAATAGGGAAGCATGGAAAGAAGCAAGATTTTTTTTAGAAGAGCATCTTAAGTAACAAAAGAGTTTTGGGTGGATACCATATGACCCTAACATATTTATATGTGATAGAAGAATGAAGAATAGATTGTCACCCTATATTCACCATAGGATCTCAGAGATTGAACAGTTTGCAAATATGGATGAATGGAGAGAAGGGACCTCAGTAGAAAATGATAGTGAATAGGTCGATATTGAGAACGTTTTGAGAGATCTTGAAAAAACACTTGAACTGGATTCTTTTGGGCAGGTACAAAGATCAGGAATTGGTGCATCTACTGCTGGAACCTCTCAGCAACCTCCATAGGAAACCAACACACCAACTACAGAATCATCAAAAGGCAAGGAATTAGAGACCAGCATTCAAATCACAAAACAGTCTACAATGTCTAAGCAGCCTGAAACTTCCAAAGAATAAGTCCAAATGCCAACTCCTCTAACTCAAAACAATGTAGAAGAACCTCCAAACTTGCAGACTCCTCTGAATGAGGAAATGAATAAAAAGAGAGACAGGGAAGTAGCTACCCCTACCAGTGGACCCTCAGAGCACCCTGGTACAAAAAGGCAAAGGTTAAATCCCCTTTCAAAGGAGGAATTTGTGGAAGAGACTACAGATAGTCAGAGGAGAGAAGGAGTAGATAGCCAACACACTTTTCCAATGAGAGGAACATCCACTAGCTCACAGAGACAGGAGCTATAGAGGTAGAAAAGTGCAGAAGTATCATCTTTCAGGCCACCAGGGAAAGATGCCTTAGATATCAAGAGAACATTTATAGAAATCAAAGCCAGAAATGATCCATTAAGGCTTCAAATTTACAATCAATATTGGAAAATGGTCCCCACAAATCAACAGAGATTAATGTCTACTTATGACATTAAGGAGGGCAAAATGATAATGAGCTTCTTTAAGCCTAAAGTGCAATAACCTCAATCAGTAGCTGATTATTTCAGGACAAATTTGGAGGTCATGGCAAAGGATATTCATCCTATGGATCATATTGAATTGCATAAAAAAACTGGAGAAATTATTTATTCAACATTGACTAGTAAGACAATGATGGCCCATAGGTTACAAAATTCTTTGGATAACACAACTGCCCAATTACACTTGGAGAAATACTCCTCCCAGACTAAAGATAATAGAATACAGTCTTTAGAAGAAATCATTATTGGATTGGGACATGATCCCAAAGATGTGAAGGGTGTAGAAGCATTAATCAAAAAGAAAAATGAATATATTGTTGCCTTGAGGAAACAGCTAAAGTTGCCTCCTTCAAGGCATCCACAGATTGATGAGATCATGAAGCAAAAATCTGAAGAAGAGATGATGGATTTACTTTTAAAGATTAATAAACGATTAAATGAGACAGAGAAAGCATTAGAAAAATCATTAAAGGACAAGCAAGGAGAGTCGACCTCTCAGCCTCCAGATATGATACCAGTAGTCTCAATAGCAATCCCTTCTACACTTGGAACAACATTAGCACCAAGCATTCCAGCAACCACAGCAGAGGTGGTCACAGGTACAACAACAGTAGGAACAACGAGGATAGCACAGGACAACACTACCAATTCAAGCACAGAGAAATTAATAAAGTCAATGGAGGAGATGAGACTACAAGTTTCAGAGCTAAAAAGGGTAAAAGAACAGTATGCTAAACTGGAACGAAGCTATGATCTCTCAAAGATAGATGTTGAAAAAAAGACAAGAGAAATTAAAGGATTAGAAAATAAAGTGAAATCATAGAAAAGGATCTTACTTTTGACAAGCTTCTGGCAGAAATTAAGAAAATTCTTTGGGCCAACATCACTCAATACATAAATGATGTTTGGCCATCCATCCAAGTAATTTTTGAGCAGATTGATCTAGTAAAGGCAACCCAAGAAGAAATCCAAAGGACAAAAGCAAAATTAGGAAAAATGCCTGAGGAAGCCAATAGGCTTATACATTTTTTGAATACCAAGAATAAGGACCAGCTGGAAGAACTGGGTATTACAGATAGAACAAAAGCCATTTTGGAAATCAAAAGCGTATTAACCAAAAGAACTTTGATGCAAAATCTAGAAAGAAGATGTCATGACATGCAGGTAGATATTAATGCTTTTATGGAGAAATTTTCCATTCTGCAGAATAAAGGATACCCAGTCCTTCAGTGATTAATGACAGATTAATGAGGTATAAAGACTATGTGGATAAGTTAAATCAATATGCAGGCAATCAATCAATTTCTTCAACAAGTGCATCAGGAATAAAAGCACTCCCCACAAGCAGAGTTCTCTGTGATAGCCTAGAGAACTTATTCTATGTCGTGCATGAACTAAAGCACTTGTTCCCAATTCAGCCTACATTTTTCAAGTACACAGAAACAGATGAAACCCTCAGAAAGCTTCAAAAAACTAGAATACCATAGCAAAATGGTGGGAAGAAATGCTTGAAGTTTTGTAATTTATCCTTGGTAAAAAATAAATTTTGATTTTTAATATAGTCAATAAGGATAAAAGGGATGAAGAGAGATCGATAGGTAAAGAGTATCAGATGCAGGTAAAAGGTATCAGTAGGAAAATAAAAATAGAGCAACCAGCACATAATTACATCAAGAACAGCAAGAGGCCAAATCATAGGGCCTAACTCCAGCACACTCTCAAGAATAGGGACAACAAACCATTTGGTTGCCTTATATGTCATCTACGAGGTGTTCTAGCCCTATTTTCTTGAAAAATATGATTAGTCATCCCAGTTTATATCTCACTTTGTTATGAGATATTTCATTGTAATTTTTTTGTATAAATACACCCCCATTCGGAGTATTGAGGGTGGATTCTTTGACATTGTTGTAAAACTGATCATTTTGGAATAAAAAGTGCTATTGGACAAATTTATCATGGCTGGCTGGATGAAGGATTGGTGTAAAGGACTTTTCACAAGATTCATGTGTTGGACCTCAAACAAATAAGTATCTTATATCTCATGTGTTAATGTTTTCTAGTTTATTATATTCATTATGTTCCATATCTGAATATTAAAACGAAAAAGAATAATTTAGAAAGTGATTAAGTGCAATCTATCTTCAATCGTTTTTGTTCTCAATGTTTTCTTCTAAACGAGCATAAACAATGAATTCTTAATTGATCATGTTTCCTAATTTATTCATTTTAATCATTTAGTAAAGAATTCTTGATTTCTCTTTATTAATGGTTAGTCATGTTCTACTTTCTTAAAGCATGTTGAAGGATTCTTAATTTCCCTTTAACCCTTTAAGTCCATCCCATCTTTTTTAAGTCTCTATTTGCTCCCGGTTCAGCTATCTTTCCCTGTGAAGCCATCCTTTATTGAGAAACCGAATCTAGTTGAGCCATTTCCCTAACTCCATTAGCCCAATGGAGTAAACTATTCAGTTCTACCCCTTTGCTATTGAACTTCACCAAAAAATTCAAACAAAACCCCAAACTCTAATAACTAGCCTAAAACCTTATAAAACAAAGCTAAAACTTAAAAAGAGAGCCCTCTCTAGATACAAATTGGCTATATTCTGTATCTAGAAGATTGGTTTGTGGTTACCTCAGACCCTTTTCCCCTTCTTACAACTTCTGGGAAAATCTGAGTGATAATAGGTTCTAACACAATGAACAAACTAACTCATGATGAGACCTCTTTTCTTTCAACCTTACGGTCGAAAGTTGTTACCTTGGCTTGGTGACTAATAATGGTAATGTCACAATGTTACAACCTATGATCATGGTAGGCCAACTCATGATGAGACCTCCTATCCTTCAATTGACCATCTTTTGTTTTTAGGTTTAACTATGGTTATTCTTAATCTCATAGATATTACTTAATAGATGGGGTGGCAGAGTTCTCTTTAAGAGTGAGGGATGGCATAAAAAGTTTTGAGGTAACTAATATTTACTTGATTAGACTTGCTCCCCAAGAATTGAATACCTTAATTAAATTATGTTAAACATATTTTTCTCTCTTGAAAACTAGGTTAAAAGATAGTTCATTCGGAAATGACATAAAGACTTAAACACAAAGAACCAAAACCAGGGACTTCACTAGTTAGGAAAGCTGAAAATGGGCATAATAAAATCATCTTCATTGACGTATTCCTTAAGGATCACGTTTCGTTAATAGAAAATGGAGCATAAAACTGCTTTCATAATGATTATGCCAAGTTGAAAGAAATAAAAATATTCCCCCATTTGATTGAAAAAGTGAAATGAAAAGACAATCACCAAATTAAATGAAAAGTTTAATACAAATGCTAACAAACCACAAAAAAATCCATCAAGAGCATAAGCCATGAGAGAAATCTTACAAGATAAAATAAAATATTTTCATAAAAAAATATAAATGAAATGATGGTTATGTTAAAACTATAGATTTTATCTTGTAAGGTGTTTTGTTAATAAAGCTCCTTATTTTAAATCATAGTTATTAATTTAAGGATTATATTTGTATGATTTAGTAGGAATTCTCTTTCATTTGTCAATTTTGATTAAAATCTAATTTGCAAGTCTTTAAAGATCAAGTTTTAAGAATAAGACCAACAATTAGCTTCAAAAGAATACAAGCAAAATTTAAAAGGCAGGAAAACTCCCTAAATGTCATATGATGGTTGTTCTTCCTAAATGAATTTTACTAGCCAAACCAAATCCTCAGACTAATGAAAACCTGCAAAAGAGAGAAGACAAGGATAAGAAAATTGAACTAAAAGAGAAAACAAAAGAAAGGAACTAAGGAGAAATGAAGAACAACATGTACACATATCTGAGAAAAATACACACCAAATTACCTTGTGACTTTTGACACCCTTGTATGAAGAATATATAAAAAATAAGCAAGACATGTTACATTTATCTCCAAGTTTGTATATTGTTGAAGATAATTGAATTATTGAGTCTAAATTCTAAGCAATGCTACAAGGATTCTCAACAAGACATAATAACGTTTGACTTATGAATAAAAGAATGATAAGATATTTTATGCCAAAATTTGAAATTTTGTCTTGTGAGCTCTTTCTAATAATTAACCTTTGATGTAAAATGTAAATTTTAATCTTATTGCAATTATGTGCATAAAAAGTAGAAATCAACACTATATTTGAGTTAACATCTTAGAATATGGGGTTTACCTTTGATCAATTGTAAAACTTTTTTACAAATGAAAAACCAAAATTGAGTAAGATGCTCAAAGAATGGTGAGGTCTCATCCTTATTCATTAAAATATCATAATTGATTTATTTTAGAAGAAAAAATAAAATGAAACTAACTAAATTCCTATTCTAATTCTAATAGGGAAAATATGACTGTGTATAGTCATATTTCCAATGCAACCAAGAAATCACTTTATTACCCACAGAAATATAACTTACATAAATTAGTAAAAGGAACAAAGGAAATATTAATCTATGTACAAAAATGTTGAAGCCAAGATGTATATCAATTCCTAGGAATAAAGACAAAAGGAATCCATAACTAGAAAACCTTATTATAAATCCTTAAATTCTAATTAAAAGCTATCAAAATATGTACAAGCTAAAGAGTTAGCAAGATCACCTTCAAGAATCCAGTAAGTTTTTTTTTTTTTTAAGAGTTGGTTGTCCCCAAAAGTTTAAAAGAACCATCTTTTTTCTCTATGATATATTGATCTTTATAGGAAAAAGAATAAGAAGAAGGATTCTCAAAGTTATGTGTTATGTGTTCAAGGCAACTGGTAAACGCATGATTATTTACAAATGTAATAGGGCCACCAAATGATTGTATCAAGCCTTTAACACAAGTAGTTTTGAACTTAAGATTGTCATGAGTAATATCAAAAACTTGTAGTAGAGACTGATGATCCAAATCAGAATAGAAGGAAACATGTTTATGTTTAGAACATCAATCAAATGATCTAAACTTACAAATATCCAGATTGTTGTTTAAGATCACATCATTTTCCCATTGTTCATAAGAATCTTGATAATGACGAAAATGATGAATAGATGATTCTAAACTGATATCAATAAATAATTGATCATTTAAAGATACTCGTTGAGTTTCATGACATAGTTCATTTTTAGGATTTGAACTAGTAAATATTCCAACAGGTTGAGATATATAATAATTATGTTGTAAATAATGATAACAAGGAAGCAAGTTAAGAGAAGTTTCTTTAAGATCATCATTTTCGATTTCCTAGTTTATTAATGTGTCATTTGTCGTCAAAATAGATCTTAGCTCATTTTGAGAAGAAGAATTATTATTATGATTATTTGTTAAATCTTGATGTTGTGTATAATTTAATTTTATTGAACATGATTGATTATCACAAACATAAGGAGATATATTAGAAACACTTTCAAACATAAGATTTTCTCCCAAAGTGAATGGTTGAAGGTCATTATTTTCATTTGAGCATTCAATAGAAGCAATTGTAGAATCAAGATTTACTAATGGTGATTCCTCTTTATCTTCATTACAAGTTATGTCATTATGTTTTACAGCAATAGAGGTAAATTTCTCAATTACAACTTTCTTAGGGGGTAAGTCATTATGATGGAATTTGTAGAAAAATAACATGAATCTATCGAAAATTTTGCTAACAATTTCATTGTCTTAGATTTTCAAGTTATCAAATTCTAAGTACAATTTTTCATAACTATAATTGTGATGAGCGAAAAAGAATATTTGCATGAAGTGGTTCAAAGAGTGAATGCAATTAGTTGGTACCATGTTGTACCACTTTCGAATCCTTCCTTGAAGTGTGAGAGTAAATAACCTGCAAATTTCGTTGTCATTAATGATGTTAAAACATTTACATTTATGTATAAATTTATCAACATGATCTAAAGAAAAAACGAGGTGCTCATCGTCATGTTGAAATTCAGATATGGATTCAAGTTTCCTCTTTAGTATACCTTTGGTGGGCTTGCATGAGCTAAAAGTGTGACCCAAAGTAGGAATGCATATAGGAGCTACAACTAGTTAAAAATGTCAAAACAAAACTCCACACAGACCATCTAGTTCGGCCCTCCTAGCGCCAAAAATGTCCTCCATCAACATCAAGGGAGAGCACTCAGTCGGCTCCCCCATTAGACCATTTTCCGTTGAAGCTAGTGGTTCTGACTGGTTATGGGTCTAGTTACCCTGTCACCTAAGACTAGCCTAAAGGTTATCCTAGCCTAAATACTAGCCTATATGATATTAAGTTAAGTTAATGCTAGTTGTTAATCCTAATGTAAAACTATATTGAATATACATTAATGTTATATATTAATAAAATATAGCTATACTATGTTTATATTTAACTATGCTAAATCTAATACATATAGTATGCTATCTATAATAAATTCCTAAATGTTTATTAATATAGCACTAATTATACTAAATAACTATATAAAACTATATATCAATATTAAATCTAATATATTGTAAGACTAAAATATACCTATGTTATTTTATTATATAATCTAACTAAAACATGTCACGACCTTGTAAAACCCACAAATAGAGACTATAAAATTTATATAGGTGAATCCCCTGAATTAAACCCTGCCCTTGATTTGCAAACCAGGAAATCGGGCAATTGCAACTAAACCTAACCTCTTACCTAGGATGAAAAACTTTAATCATTTAGAAAAGGATATTATTTTATACAACGAGCTGGATTTTAGGGTGATTATAATGGTTGTCAAACATTAACTACTCATATATAAAAGGGAAGGTTGAAATTAAAGAGGTTTCTCCTAATGTGTTGGTTTAAATGTTTTAAAATATTTAATCTGTATTTTAAAAAAAAAATCTTAATTTAATTTTATTATAGTTTTATTTAATAATAATATTATATATGTTACAATATATTTTTTAAAATAAAAATATAAAAAGCATTTATTTGATCTAATTTTTTATTGATTTTAAATATTTTTATAATTTTATTTTAAAATTATTTTTTTTTACGATATTATTATATTTTTCATTTACAAAATTATATATATATATATATATATATATAATTATATATATATCAATTTTATTAAATTTAATTAATTATAACATTTTTTGGTTGATGCGAGTATGGCAAGGTCTCTGACGGAAACAAGCAACCAATATGACCAATCATTGAATGTGACATGATGTGCCAAGCTATCTGGAGGGAACACCAACCAATGAAAAAAAATGCCAGATGTAAGGTGATGTGGCAACCAGAGGTGCCATGTCACCTTTTTATGACTAATATCAAAATGCTTTCATGAACTCAAAAGGTAGTGAAGAGGTGCCAAAATAAAATAAAAAATCAATCATAATGGTCAAAACGAAGGATGTGCAAAAATATGATCAGAACCAACATGATCAAAAATCCATGAGGCAAGTGACAAAGATAAAAAAATTCAAAATTCACCAAAATGCCAGTAGAGGAGGGGGTTGAAAAATTAAAGGTCCCCATTATTTTATTGAAAAATTATGGGGGGGTTGTAGCCACAACAATGGTGATTCACTGGGAAGAAACAATTATCTTTGGTTTAAATATAAGAAACTTGTAAAAATGAAGGAATTATAGTTAAATGATTCAAAATTCCAAAGTCAGATATCCTAGTATTTTTCCCACTGACAAGTACAATTTAACAAACAAAAATCATATCCATCATTAGCTATGAACTTAATAGCATATTACCCCATGATTTTAGTGTATTCTAGGAATTTCTATTTGCAACAATCAACGTCATTGGCAATCAATTTCTAGGTAAACAAGCTAATCAAGTGAGTCATAGTGTCAAATTAGCTTAGATACTATATGCATGGCCATTGCTACCAATAAGCGTCTATAGTCTTGACATGGATACCTTTTTAACCCTTTTAGGTGCCAATGTCCCATCTGTTAGAAATAAATGCATAGTTGCAAAATATCATCTTAAACTTATTTAGATGTCAATAAAAGATCATTGTCTTGCCTTGGTAACCAGCTAATAACAATGCCATTCATGAGATCTAACACATGGAACAAGTCAGCTCGTGATGAGACATCTTGTCTTTAAACCTTGCAGTCGAAATCCATTACCTTAGCTTGGTGACCAATAATGGCAATGTCACAATGTTAGAACCTATGATGATGGTAGGTCGACTTGTGATGAGACCTCCTATCCTTCAATTCACATTTTTTGTTTTTAGGTTTAACTATGGTTAGTGTTAATCTCATAGAGATTACTTAATAGATGGGATGGAAAATTGCTCCTTAAGAGCAAGGGATTGTGTAAAAAGTTTTAAAGTAACTAATCTTTACTTGATTAGAATTTCTCCCCAAGAATTAAATACCTTAAGTAACTATTGTCAAACATATTTTTCTCTCTTGAAAATGAGGTTAAAAGATAGTTCATTAGGAAATGACAGAAATTCTTAAACACAAAGAACCGAAACCAGGGATTTCACTAGTTAGGAAATCTAAAAATGGGCATAACAAAATCATCCTCATTGAAGTATTCCTTAAGGATAAGGTTTCATTAATAGAAAATAAAGCGTAAGCTGCTTTCCTAATGACTATGCCAAGTTGAAAGAAATAAAAATATTCCCCCATTTTATTGAAAATGTGAAAGGAAAAGACAATCACCAAATTAAATGAAAAGTTTAAAACAAATGCTAGCAATCCACAAAGAAAACCATCAAGAGCATAATCCATGAGAGAAATATTATAAGATAAAATAAAAGATTATCATAAAAAATATAAATTAAATTATCATGTAAGGTGATTTCTTAATAAAGCTCCTTATTTTAAAGCATAGTTATTGATTTAAGGATTATATTTGTATTCTTTAGTAGGAATTCTCTTTTATTTGTCAATTTTGTTTAAAAGCTAATTTTCAAGTCTTTAATGATCAAGATTTAAGAATAAGACCAACAATTAGTCTCAAAAGAATATAGGACAAATCTGCAAGAGGGGAAATGAAACTGCTAGCAAAACCAAATCCTCAAATTAATGGAAACCTGCAAAAGAGAGAAGACAATGATAAGAAAACCAAAATAAAAAAGAAAACAAAAGCAAGGAACTAAGGAGAAATGAAGATAAACTTGTACACATACTTGAGAAACATATATACCAAATTACCTTGTGACTTTTGACATCCTCGTATGAAGAGTATATAAAAAATAGGTAAGAAAAGTTATATTTATATCCAAGTCTGTATATTGTTAAAGATCATCAAATTATTGAGTTTAAATTCTAAGCAATACTACAAGGATTCTCAATGAGACATAATAAAGTTTGACATATGAATAAATAAATGATAATATATTGTATGCCAAAATTTGAAGTTTTGTCTCGTGAGCTCCTTCTATTAATTAACCTTTTATTTAAAATGTAAATTCTAATCCTATTGCAATTATGTGTGTAAAAAGTAGAAATGAGCACTATATTTGAGTTAACATCTTAGAATATGGGGTTTACCTTTGATCAAATGTAAAACATTTTTACAAATGAAAAACCCAAAATGAGAAAGATATTGAATGAACAGTAAGGTCTCATCCTTATTCATTAAAATACCATAATTGATTTATTTTAGAAGAAAAATAAAATGAAACTAACTAAACTCCTATTCTAATTCTAATAAGGAAAGTATCACTACATATACTTATATCTCTAATGCAACCAAGTACTCACTTTATTACCTGCAGAAATATAAATTACATAAATTAGTAAAAGGAATGAAGGAAATATTAATCCATGTACAAAAATATTGAAGTCAACATGTATATTGATTCCTAGGAATAAAGACAAAAGGAATCTATAAATAGAAAACCTCTTATTATAAGAATCTTTAAATCCTAAATAAAATCTATCAAAATATGTACAAGCTAAAGAGTTAGCAAGATCACCTTTAAGAGTCCAATAAGAGATTTCTTTTGAAGATTGTAAAAGAATAAAAAAATTATAGTTAGTTCTCCCCAAAAGTTTAAAAGAACCATCTTTTTCCCGTATGAGATGTTGATCTTTATAGGAAAGAGAAAAATAAGAAGGATTCTAAAAGTTATGTGTTACGTGTTCAAGACAACTCGTAAACCCATGATTATTTACAAATTTAATAGGGTCACTAGATGATTGTATTAAGTCTTTAACACAAGAAGTTTTGAATTTAAGATTGTTGTGAGTAATATTAAAATCTTGTAGTAGAAACTAATGATCCAAATCATAATAGAAGGAAACAGGTTTGTGCTTAGACAATGAATCAAATGATCTAAATTTATAAATATCAGGATAGTTATTAAAGATCACATCCTTTTCTCATAGTTTACAAGAATCTTGATAGTCACGAAAATGATGAATAGATGATTCTAAACTAATATCAATAAATAATTGATTATTTAAAGATACCCCTGAGTTTCATGATATAGTTCATTTTAAATATTTTAACTAGTAAATATTCCAACACGTCAACTCATATAATCATTATGTTGTAATTAATGATAACGAGGAAGTGAGTTAAGAGAATTTTCTTTAAGATCATCATTTTCGATTTCCTGGTTTATTAATGTGCCATTTGTTGTCAAAATAGATCCATGCTTAGTTTCAGAAGAAGAATTATCATCATGATTATTTGTTAAATCTTGATGTTGTGTATAATTTAATTCTATTGAACTTGATTCACTATCACAAACATAAGTAGATATAATAGAAACACTTTCAAAATTAAGATTTTCCCCCAATGTTGATGGTTGAAGGTTATTATTTTCATTTGAGCATTCAATAGAAGTAATATTAGAATCAAGATTTACTAATGTTGATTCCTCTTTATGTTCATTACAAGTTATTTCATTATGTTTTTGAACAATAGAGTTAAATTTCTCAATTAAAACTTTCTTAGGGGGTAATTCATCATGACGATATTTGTAGCAAAATAACATGAATATATCGTAAAATTCGCTAACAGTTTCAATGTCATAGATTGTTAAGTTATCAAATTATAAGTATAATTTCTCATAACTATAATTGTTATGAGTGAAAAAAAAATACCTGCATGAAGTCATTCCAAGAGTTAATGCACTTAGCTGGTAACATCTTGTACCACTCTCGAATCCTTCCTTGAAGCGTGAGAGTAAATAACATGCAAATTTCATTGTCATTAGTGAAATTAATCAACATGATCTAAAGAAAAGATGGGATTCTCACCATCACATTGCAATTCAAATATGTGTTCAAGTTGCCTCTATGGTATACCTCAGGTATGCTTGTGTGAGCTAAAAGCATGACCCAAATTAGGAATGCATATAGGATCCATAACTAGTTAAAAATGTTAAAAAAAGACTCCGCATGGACCAACTATTTCGACCATCCTTCTAGCGCCAAAAATGTTGATGGGAAAAAGTTTCCTCCATCGACAATAGGGGAGACCACTCGGGCAGGGCCGTAGCTAGACCCTTTTCCTTTGAAGTTGGTGGTTCCGATTGGTTCCTGATGTTGAGAAATGGCAATAATAAATTCTAGTTTATTTGTCCTTGAATTAAACTGAGAATTAAAATCAAATTCTATTCTCATAGAAACTTTTAAATATTCAATTAAGTTTAATTAATTTAATTAGCTTAAGAATTTCGAGTTGGAAGTATTTCTATAGCCTTATATATGTTATCCCTAAGTTTTAGGGGTCCAGTATGAGCTTAAATTGAGTTGGAAATTAGATCACTTAATTTACTAAGTTAAGTTAAATTAGTTCCAAACTGTTTATGGAACTAATAGAGAGTTCATCTATCATCTTCTCGTCCCCTTGGTCAATTACTGAATTTGAGAATTCCTAATTAACTTCCATGAAAATTTTGATATTCTCCTCATCTTCAAACACCTACCAATGTCTGACATTATCTAGAACTGAGGGCCTATATCTAACTTCTACCTCGTACCTGAGAAGAGGATTTTGAGGTGGTTTAAAATTGTTGGCAGTAATGACCATGGAGTCAACCATTCAATTTCTTTCTCTGGGGTAAAATTGATTTTTGAAGGCTAAGAAAAGTTTATCAATCAAATCCCATACCTCATTACGGTAAGCCTTCAATATCAGATGCTTGGTTTGGCACTGATTTCTAATTTCTTTCACTACTAGCTCTGAATCTGCAAACACAATCAAGCACTCAATGTTCAAATTTTTTGTGGCTTGCATGAAATATTTGTACTCAGCAACGTTATTGGTGGCATCAAATTCCAATTTAAAAGAGAGAGGGATCAAACTACCTTCTGGGGATATCAACAACACACCTACCCCATTTCCTTCCTAGGAATAAGCACCATCAAAGTATAACTTCCACACCTTATCACAATCTAGAAACTATTGATCTAGCTGGATAGAAGGTTGCACCTGCATCTCTTTCAAGATCATATCTTCTTCCTCTAACAAAAAGCAAGAGAACTATCTTTGTTTACCATACACAGGAAAGTTATTCAAACAATCAACTCTTGTGACTGTCCTAACAAACCTTGATTCTCTATATAGTCATCTTTCTTCTCCATTGAATTCAAGGATGGTAGCATAAGTCAAATCCAATTTAATGGATGCTATGATCTTGTACCCCCATGACCTTGATAAGAGAATACCAAACCTTGTAGTTATGTCAGCCACTATAATATCCATCACTACACTTTTACAGGAATCTGAGCCAAACTCACCACCAAATATTTAGTCATACATAAACATTTTACCATTTTGGAGTCAAAGGAATACAAGTCTTTGTATGATATGATTATTTGCAACCCAAATTGCTCCATGACAAATAAAGGCATCAGGTTATGAGAAACATCTAAGTCTATCATGCAGTTATGTAGTAGAAGTTCATGTACTACCAAGGTAACATAAAAAGGGGCGGTGGGAGGGTCTTGTTCTTCAATGTGGGGTCCAAATACAACCATAGGCCTTTCCTCTTGGAGATTCAAACTATCATGTAGGGGGACTGTGGAGTATGGACACCTAAACTGAGAATCCTGAGCTTTATAAGTTGGTTGTTTTAACAATTCAGGCAGAGGAACAAATATTTTAACCTTCTCAGGTTATTTTTGGAGATTGACAAGACTCTTCTCAGCTATGACAAGCTCAATGAGATCTTTTTCCTTATCGCGGATTAGTTTCGGTGGTGAGGGTGATTTTTCTACTTTAGAAGCTTCATAATTATGAAAAATTGGATCTAAGGGCACCTTCTTTTTGGGTAAGACTGAGTCTAAAGGCTTCTTTTCCTTTTATGTTGATTTAGGAGAATTTTGGGGAGAGGGGTCTTAATTTTGGTTCTGCATTCTAGATCTCTTTCTAGAAGACTTGAGATCATATTTGTGTAGGTGTGCTTTCATGAAGTTTGAAAACTTACTATAGTAATCATCAACGTCACCATCATCTAGTGGGGCATATAAATCATCCCGTCCTTCCTCATGTATTTCATCTTCATATTCCTCATTTGAAAAATAAGAGAATAAATTTTCTTGAACATCACTAGTTTCTTGTATGTGTTCTTCTGGATCATCCTCTAGTTATAATGGGGCTTGAATGTGGTCTTGCTACTCTTTTCTCTCCCTCTACAAAATTTGGAAGGGAGGTCTCCTGTACTAAGGATTGAATCCTTAGTTAGGGGCTTGTGTATTTTTTTGGGGAGGATTCTTATTTTCTAGCTCCAACTAAATGATCTTATTAGACAAGTTTCTTATCAATTTATTCATTTCCTCCAGTTTATTCTCTTGGGTTTCCTTCCCCTATCTTGAGGAGCTAGATTCCTCTTTTCCTCTCCTCCTTTCTCCATCATCAATTATGCCTCTCGACTTCCCGGTAGAGGTAAATTTTGCTTCAACCTCTAAGGCATCTATTTGAATCTGGTCTAGAGTATGAGACTTCCTTTCTATGAGATTGAAACAAAATTCTGGTTCAAAAGCCCCATCAACCACCACTTTAGTAGCAACCTATGGAGGTTTAATTTCAGCAAGCAGACTATTATAAAAAAAATTAAACCTCTTTATGAATTCTGACACATCATCATTATGTTTCTTCTTCATAACATTGAAATAAATGAGTATATACCCATGGTTCCTTTTCTCTCCCCATTTTTGCATGGAAGAATTATCCATCTCCTCCCAAGTAGTAATTGAAGCATTTGGCAGGGATTTAAACCATTTCCTAGCCTCACTATCTACAGATTGGACAAAAATCCTCAACACTACATCTAGGTGTTTAACATTTAGGATTTCTACAAAGGCATATAAGGTTTCTACATGCCTTTATGCTGAAATGTCATATTCCCCTATAAATCTTGGCAAGAGCTTGAGATAGTCTTGTGGCATACCATTAAAGGGTTGTGGCAAGTCCATTGGGGCATTTTTTTCAGGAGGAAACTTGGGACAACCATATTGAGCAAAGGAGGTTGTGGGATATTTATCACAAGTCCTTGCTAAGAGGGTATCTGAGTTGCAGTTGATTGGATCTAGGTTGGAAAGTTATTCACACTCTATGTGGGACTGTTTATGAGGATGTATTTAACTTCTTCAGCCTCAGGGGAGGGATGAAATGAGAAAAGGGGTGAATTGAAGTAATCTTATTTATTTTTTACTCTGGAAGGAAATAATCCAAACAATACATGATGTTCTTCAGGATATTCCAAAATTTGGAGGCAGACTCAGGGTAGTTTATATCAACTATTTTAGAACTGGTTGATGATATTTCTGGAAAAGATTTATGGAATATGAAGTAACAAGGGTCTGCGCTTTCCAAACCCTCTGGGATATGATTTTATCAGGGTTAAAAATAGGAGGAGATTTTTGTTGGCTAGGATCAAGCGATTATGGGGTCTCCTAAAATCCAGGGTGTTCGAAATAAGATTCAGAAAGTGGAGTCACCAGGGTGAGAGATCTTGAACCCACACTTCCCTTACTCACTCGACGGAGGGAATGTAAAAAATGTCATACCTAGGGAAAAGTATTCTAATTCATTCCCTGACAACAACACCAAAAGATGTTTTAGATTTTTCTATCTCCTATCACAAAATGCTTAAGAAGATGTAGAAGCCTCTTAGAGACAACCCCTGGGTTGAAGGAAAGGGTCAGTTCTTAGGTGTTATAGCTCTGATTCCACTTGTTATAGCTCTGATACCACTTGTTATGCTCTTAACCTGCAAGACAATACTAGAATACCAAATATGCGAAGAAATATACCTAGAACATAGAACAATGAGAAATAACAAAAAATATTTTATTATTCAGGAAGAAATGTTCACTTGCCTCTTCGAGGGGGCAACCTCCAATAGAGCAGAGCTCAATTACAAAATAAGACCCGATGCTCCTCGAGGGGAGTCTCTGTCCTCTATATAGGATTCATACATGCAATACCATGGTTTTTATTAATACCATCTACCTGATACCATGGCCCATTTGCAACTAACTGTGGTGTCCCTTCATTAAATGCAGGTTAACCACTTACAATTATTAATATGGGCTTTATTGACTCTTTACTTAACTATAACTATGACTCGATCCTATTACATAAATAAGGGGTTAGGGTGGGACACTAACATGCCTTCCCCCATAAGAATAACCTTGTCCTTAAGGCTGAAGTTGCGGAAATTGCTGAAGAATAGTGGTTGGTTCCTAGGTTGCATCTTCTAGAGAGGTGTCTTTCCACTTGAAAAGGACTTCCTTGATCATGCGGCCACGCAGGTGCCTTTCGTGGGTATCAAGAACCTGTTCAGGTTGGAGCCAGATTGACCCTTCTTCATCTAGTTTAGGTAGACTGGTTTGAATTCTGTAATTATTCCCAATCACTTTCTTGAGGCATGAGACATGGAAAACTGGATGGATTTTTGCAATGGGTGGCAAAGCTAGCTTGTAGGCAACTTCTCAAATGCACTGAAGTACTTGATATGGTCCGTAGAATTTTGGAGATAGTTTATGAAAACCCTTGTCTTTGAGTGATGTTTGCTTATATGGTTGCAGCCTCAAAAATACCTGATCCCCTGCTTGAAATTGGCGTTTTGAGCAATGTTGATCTACCTGTTGCTTCATGAGGTTTTGAGCTTGATGAATATTCTCTCTAAGGTGGGCCAGCATGGTTGTGTGGTTCTGTAATAGTTGATCCACTACTTGTACCTTCGAGCATCCCTTGATATAAGAAGTAGGGGAAGGAGGGAGTTGACCATAAACTGCTTCATATGGAGTCATTTTGGTGGTGGCATGATAGTTGGTCTTATACCACCATTCAGCTAGAGGTAACCACTGTACCCAGAGATGTTGCTTTTCTGAAGTGAAACACCTAAAGGAGGTTTCCAGACATTTGTTGACTACTTCAGTTTGACCATCAGTTTGTGGATGATAGGAAGTACTGAGTTTTAGTTGGGTGCCTTGTAGCTATAAGAGTTCCTGCCAAAAGTTACTGGTGAAGATCGGGTCACGATCAGACACAATGGAAGTGGGCGTGCCATGTAATTTGAAGATCTGATCCATGAAAGATTGAGCAACCAAATTCGGTGTAAAAGGGTGGGGTAGGTCACAAAAATGATCATACTTAGAAAGTCTATCCACAACCACCATGATGAATGACTTGTTTCCTGACTTTGGAAGACCTGTAATGAAATCCATAGAAACCTCCATCCAAATTGAGGCTGGGATGGGAAATGGTTGTAATGTGCCTGGGGATCTGACAGTTTCTTCTTTGTGGCGCTGACAGACATCACATTCAGCTACAAAAGTAAGAATGTCCTTTTTCATGCATGTCTAAAAAAATATCTTTGAGTAAGAGCATACATCTTCTGAAAGCTTGAATGTCCTGCAGTGGGGGATGAGTGCAACTCCACCAAAATGTAGCTTTTGAGGGTGGATGTTGGTGATGTTACGACTTTGTCCTTGTAGCGAAGAATCTCATCCTGCCACGAGTAGCCTGTTGTGGAATTTGGATTTGCCTGCAATTGGTTAAAGAGTTGGGAGAGCCAGGGATTTGAAAACCATTCCTTGTGAGCCTCTTGAATCCATTCTAGAATGGGAAGGGAAATTGTGAGCAGGGTACTTTCCTCCTCAAATGGCGGGATAACGCATCTGCTACAATATTTTCGTGCCCTTTCTTGTAAATTATCTCATAATCATATCCCAGCATTTTTGGGAGCCATTTATTTTAGTTGTTGGCTCATGAAGGCCAAGGGTCGACCTTCCTGCATTAAGACTGCCCCAATACCCGTACTCGAAGCATCACATTCTATCACAAAAGATTTGGTGAAGTCGGGTAGTGCTAAGAGTGGAGTGGAACACATGGCATGTTTGAGAGCTGTAAAGGCCTGTTGTGCTTCATCATTCTAGAGGAATGAATTTTTCTTGAGGAGTTGAGTGAGGGGCCTATCAATGAAACCATAATTGTGGACAAATTTGTGATAGTAGCCCGTGAGACCCAAAAATCCTCTCAGGCTCTTCAAGGTCTTAGGTTGAGGCCACTCCTGCATTGCCTAGATCTTCTTGGGGTCCACCCTGACACCTTCACGCCCCATAATGTGGCCCAAATACTCAACTTCTTCCATGCCAAAAGAATACTTGGACATCTTAACAGATAATTTATGCTTGCGGAGCAGTTGCAAAAGCAGATCTTCATGTTGAAGATGTGCGGCCCAGGTGTGACTGTAGATGAGGATGTCATTAAAGAAAACCAGGACAAATTTTCTGAGATATGGTTTGATCAAGTGGTTCATAAGGCTCTGAAAAGTGTATGGGGCATTACAAAGACTGAATGGCATGACTAGGAACTCATAATGGCCTTCATGAGATTCGGAAAGCAGTCTTTGGAATGTCTACTTCTTTCATGCAAATTTAGTGGTAGCCTGAGTGAAGGTCAATCTTAGTAAAGAATTGATCCCCATTTAGTTCATCCAGTAAATGATTGACAACTGGGATGGGAAATTTATCTTTGATTGTCAACTAATTAAGGGCCCTAAAGTCTTGACACATACGCCATTCCCCATCTTTCTTGAGCACCATGACCACCGGCGATCAATATGGACTAATGTTAGGACGAATGACGCCTGCTTCCAAGAGTTCCTTGATTATTTTATCTATTTCATTCTTTTGGGAAAAAATATATCTATATGGGTGCACATTTGGTGGTTGAGATCCTGGGACCAAAGTAATGCTATGATCATGTTCCCCTCTCAAGGGTGGAAGCACAGGAGGCTTGTCAAAGACTGGCAGATGGTTGTTTAAGATCTGTTGCATCTCAGGATGAATATGAGGAGAATTAGGTTTGAAGGCTTGGATGGCATTAAATTGAGCTATAACAACATGGTGGCCCTTTCTTAACAATTTTTCCATCCAATGTGAGATGATGATAGAGGGACCTCCTGCCTAGAGTCCACAAAGGGTATGTGTGTGGTTGTTCTGCTTAAAGCTCATATATAACTCATGGAAATCCATTGTGATTGGCCCAATTGTGCGAAGCCATTCAGCACAGAGGACAATATCGCACCCTCCCATGTGTATGGAAAACATGTGGGTCTTTAACTCATAATCCCCCATTTGAAGTTTGACATTTTCACAACGGCCTTCACATTTCATTGTACCCCCATCAACAATTTGGACCTGGAAGTTAGAAACTACTCAGACAAAACAATACACTGCTTCCATGACTCTTTGATGGATAAAATTATGTGTACTTCCACTATCAATCAAGACTACTACTGGGCGACTCTTAATAAAACCTCTGATTTTGAGAGTTTAAGGTGAAGAAATCCCTGCCAAAGCATGCAGCGAGATAACTAGTTCTTCAAGTACATTGTTCTGCTGGTTGTCCTCTTCTTCCTCCTCTAGTTCCTCAAGTGGTGGGGCTTCCTCCAATGGACTGTGATCCATAGCATCAATTTGAAAGAATTTGGGCTCCTTGCATTTATGCCCAGGGGAGTATTTCTCATCATAGTAGTAACATAAGCCTTGCTTTCTTCTTTATGCCATTTCTGCTTGTGACACCTTTTGAACCTTGAGTGTTTGGGTAGTGCTTTGAGCCCGTGGGGGACGACCCTTGGTGATGAAATTTGGGTGATTGGACTGGGCCGCTAATGCACGTTCAACTTCACGAGCTATCCTGCAAGCATCTAGCCATGAGCTAGGGTGGTGCAGTCGGACGTGGGCTTGTATGGCTTATTTGAGACCACTGACAAAACATTCGACGTAAAACTCATCATGTAGACCTCTAGTGCAGAAAGCTAAGGCTTCAAAGGCTGCAATATATTCATTCACTGTTTTTGTCTGTCGAAGCTTAGTGAGATGACCCAAAAAGTTTGATTCTTGGTCAAAGCGATCCATAAGAGCTTTTTTGAATGTCTCCCACGTCAAGGGCCTTCCATAGCAACGTTGATACCATTGCCACCATTGCCATCTTTCATTGTCCAAGTACATGATACCCACACTAAGATGAGTCGCATTATCCAGGATGTAATTCAGATTGAAATATTGCCCCATTTGTGATATCCATGCGGCCGGGTGAGAGCCATCAAATTTGTACATGTCCAACTTGGGTGGTCGCAGATGGGATTGTTGGCGAGTTCCCAAGAGGTGAAGCGACTAGCTAGACTCACCCTCACTATTTTCATTGCCAATATATGCGTCCTTGCGTGCCTTCACCTTTCCCTTAGAGAGTGTTGTATTTAAGTTTTGCATCAGCAACATGAGCTCGTTCAATGTTGTTTCAAGTTTGTCAATCCTCTCATTCGCCATAGCTTGAGCTCTAGTTTCTACCATGCACCGATCTGATGTACTGGAAATTTTGGGAGTGCTAGAATTTTTTTGGCTCTAAAAATTGAATGGTGCCACCTTGCTCAGCTTGTCGTCCTGATTCTGGTTGGTTAAGTCACCAATAAGCGCCCCGGGGGGGTCTCGGACACTTTTTTTCTTTTTTTTTACTCCGAACAGAGTTTCACTCCTTGCTTAGGAATACTGCAGCAGCTGAATCCCAGAAATGTAAATGCTACCAAAAGTCCTGTGATAATCACACCTAAGTATAGGAACCCACACAACTGCTCAGATCTAGATGGCGGATCTGATGGTTCTGAGAGATCCGAATGGCTATTCTGATAGATCTGAATGGCGGAATTGATTTTTTCTGCTGTGACAAAACCCCACTTGTGAGATCTGATCTAGCAAAGATTATGCCTGATCCAGAGATAGAGAAGGGAACTATGGTCTCCAAGAGTGTCAGGTGCTAAAGATCACAATATATATAAGGGTCTGACAGTAGTACTTGGCCCAATTTTTCAGGGCACTAACCAAGGAGGATCGACTGAACCCTTAGCCATACAACCCGACTACCCTATCATACACGCGAGTAATCTCTTCAAGTGTTGCTCTCGGTGTACTGTAGCAGCAAGACGACCAACGGTTTATCTATGGTGAGGTTTCAAGGGAGCTAGGGGGCTTCCGATATACCTAGAGGGTACTTGGAAGACAGTCTGTGCACGGTTTTGTCTAATGCGCTACTACTCGATGGGGTACCCACAGGGGTTACAAGGAAGTCCAACAAGCATGACCACCTCTTGTATTTCCTACGTGCATGCCTCCCCAAATCCGCAGGTTTATGCGCTCAACGATAGATGCCATGGTTTAAAGAAGTCGGAACACGTCTCTAGCCAAATTTTTTTTTGCTAAAAATTGGAGATCCCATCGGCCCTGGAAAGTGCTTTGATACCACTTGTTATGGCTCTAATTCCACTTATTATAGCTCTGATACCACTTGTTATGATCTTAACTTGCAAGATGATACCAGAATACCAAATATGCGAAGAAATATACCCAAAACATAGAACAATGAGAAATAACAACAAGTATTTTATTATTCAGAAAGCATTGTTCACTTGCCTCTTCGAGGGGGCAACCTCCAATAGAGAACAGCTCGATTACAAAATAAGACATGATGCACCTCGAGGGGAGTCTCTATCCTTCATATAGGATTCATACATGCAATACCATGGGGCAATACCATGGTTCTTATTAATAACATCTACCTAATACCATGGCCCATTTGCAACTAACTGTGGTCCCTTCATTAAATGCAGGTTAACCACTTACAATTATCAATATGGGCTTTATTGACTCTTTACTTAACTATAACTATGAATCGATCCTATTACATAAATAAGGGGGTTAGGGTGGGACCCTAACATTAGGGATTCCGAGAGGAGTGCTTTTAAGGATTCTCATAGGTTTTCTGTTGCACTCTATATGTCACATAATTTTAAATAAATAATTTAGAGATTGGTTCAATAGACCTTCACCAAGGTAGACTCAAGTATACACACAAATCTAAATACACATGGGTAGGTATGCCTCTTCTCAAGGAGGAATGTCCTAGTTCTAGTGGCTAACACACAACAAGATGCAGATTAATATTGTTGTTGTAGTATAAATGAAGAGGAGGAAAGAAAGGAGGGAAATCGTTGCCAAGGGATAGATAAAAACAAAGGATCCTAAGCAACCATTTCCAACAAAAGTATGGGAGAATGAGGAGGTGAAAATGCATAAAAAGTGGAGTGAAAATTAAGGTCTCAAGCTCTATGCCTCATGGACACATTTTTCACCAAACAACAATTAGTAAATCTGTGTTCACATAGGTACTACATGCTATATAATAATAGAAGTAAATATGTCATAAATATAGGCACTATTTTCTACTTCGCCACATACATACAACCATAAGTGAGAGTGAAACCAGAAATTTCATTACACGATTTCAGAGGAATGAATACATACATGAAATTACATACAAAAGGGAAAACATATTGCACATTGCTCTGATTGGAATCAACATAACTGTTTCATTAACCTTTGCAGATAGGGTCAAATCACTAGTTCATAATATTCAACATTTGTGTAAACCCAAGCACTTGATGAAACAAGAAAAAGTGAACCAAAATTGGGACCACGTTCTCTGCAACACAGTTTAGAACTTGCAAAAATAGAACTTAGGCCTCTAAAATGCATCATTCAGGAACCTTTCCAAAGTGTTTCTTCCCCCTTCTTATAAGGAGATGGGAATATTGAAAAATAGTTACAAAATATCTTTCCATGCTCCAGCTATCTGATCGACTAGATGTGTTAGCGTGTGAATGTTATGCTGCCAAAATCATGACAACATATTTGATTCCTTCTTTAAAATGCAAAAATTACAGAATAACAGAAATGAAAAAAAAATTGAATTATGGTCAAGCAAAATATCTCCATGCCATTCCTGTGATTGTCTCGGATCACGCCACGTCTTTTACCATGATGTTCCTCTTTAGTTACCTGGCTCATTTTCCTATCGTTTTCGACCTTAGCTGTTTTCATTACCCACTATTGGCACTGGAAGTGATTAACTTTGGTGGCCTAAATGGTTCTCTATAATTGTATTTGTCAACTCATCCATTTATATGCAAACTACGTTACACTATCAGAGTCCAACACATCCTATACCATTACCACATCACCACTTCAAAGCTATGATTGTTCGTAACTCCATTTGAAGTGACATTACGAAACATAAACTTTCAATGACTTCAACTCTCCTTTGCTTAGCTCCTTATTCCTTCTCAACCATTCCTTCTCAACCATGGGACCATTTCCTATGACCAAAGACTATAACATTTAGGGGTTGTAGTATGGTGACTTCATCTATCATAACTTCATTTAAAACAATCGTTACGAAGTTGTAACATTTTGATGCATCCCAGCTCCTTTTGTTTATCCATCTTCCTGTTTATCCCATAAGATTGGGCATTGTGACTAGGGTCTTAGCACTAAGGGGCTGCAATATCATAGTCTTTCTCAATAAAAACTATTTTAAACGTTACGAGATTGTAACTTTCCGATGCCTCATATCTCCTCTTGTTTAGCCCCTTTCCATTTTCCTCCATGGGACCGGGTGCGGTGACCGGAGGCTTGGAGCTTGGGTGCATAAAGGATTTGGGTTCCTGTCAAGGCTTATATCCCTTTATGGTTCATTTTTTTGCCATGGTTCTTTTGAATGCTTGCAACCAAGTGGAAATTCATATCAAAGCCCCCTTTACCATAAAAATAAATTCAAATTAGGATTTACTAGAAGTTATGATATTTCACGCTTCTGATCAACTCATAGGCCTTGGTGCTCAGCCCCAGCTCTGTGCCTTTGGTTTTCTAAATATTTCATGACCGACTTCCACATAGCTTCAGAGCTCCTTCCATCAGATGTTCTTCCCATAAAAATTTCGATGACCTTCCCCTCCAAAATTATTTATAATTCTTGGGTGCTTAGCTTTGGTCCAATCTCTTGGTTCTACTAAGTCTTCATGATGAAGTGTCAGTGTATGTCGAAGCCCTCTTCAATGAGTGAATTTAAAAAAAAAATAAAAAATTTAAAGAGGGTCTTGATGCCACCATCCTCTAAAATCTCGTCTTATCGCTTAAGCACTCCATCCAGCCCTGCGCCCTTGGTCCCTTTAGATTTCCATGACCTGGTGCTTGTAGATTTTGGAGCTCCTTCCATTGGAAGATCTTAAATTTGGAATTAACTTTGGAGTTATGATGAATCCTACTTCTGATGAGCTCGAATATTTTGATACTCAGCCCCCAGCCCTTCGCCCATGGTCGAAGCCTTTGCAACTAACTACCACTGGATTTCGAAGCTCCCTCCATTAGAATATTTTCAAAGAGGAAATAAAACAGAGTTACGATGGCCACCATCCTCTGAAATCCATACCTCTAAAGAGACCTCATGCTTACATCATCACCTCCACATGGTGCTTCCTAAGTGGTGAGACATGTCACCCATACTTTTCCCCTTAGGCCACTCAAAATGCCAAAGCTTCTTGTGAGGGTTCCTTGTCCCATCACATCATGCTGACATAATTTTCCCTGTGAACTCATCAGAACCAACCAACTGCTGCCATTTGTCTTCTTTGGAGGAGAGAGAAAAGGTGACTGGGGTCTTTTTATTTTCGAAGGTCTCCTATGTATTTTCCCTTTCCTCCAAGATTTTGGCATTTTCAACAGAGGCATTTGTTAAGGGGTTCTGAAACGTCAAAGTTCTGATGGCAAATGCTCTGAGGTCCTACCATATTTTTCACCCCTTGGTCCTTTAAAATGTTTATGACAAAGTGCCATCCAATATCAGAAACGCCCTTGCATCGAAAATTTTCAAATTGGGATTTCAATGGAAGTTACAATATTCTCTGCCTTCGATGAGCTCCTAGCTTTCAGGTGTTAAAGCTTCTCTTCGCTTAAGGTCTTGTGGATCTCTCACAACCAAATTCTGACATGTATCGGAATCCCCCCTTCATCAAATCTTTTTCAAAAGGGGATTAAAGTTAAGTCCTGAGGCTTTCAATCTTCTGAAAGGGCTGGCCTCCAATATGCCTTCTTGTTCTGATATGCTTCCCCTCCCATCTCTCCTATATCATGTTCAAATATGATCGGCTCCCAAACTTTGACACTCCTCTTTAAAACTCAACTTCTTCCTTGGCTTTGAAAATTAGGCTTTTGTCTTGTGACCTCCTCCTCAAACTTTCGGCCTCTGATATTTGTTCTTGTTTTTGACCCTTTTTCACTCATTTGGCATCATTAGGTAGAATTTGAACAAGGTGCGATAGGTGATAACAGGACCCTTAAGAATCTACCTTATTTCTAGTCCTCATTTGGAATCTTTTCTTCCCTTATACAATTTTCCTAATCTACCTATAATTCAACTCCTCAAGGTTCTAATGTTCATCAAATAATTACATTAGACAGTAGTTAAAATTAAATTTAATTAAAATTTTGTATTTTTAAACACTAGAAACATTATCTCATAAGCTAATGGACTTAGCTTCATCATAAATTTTGACATCGATAAATGTAGCATACTCAACACCCTCTATCCATAATAATAAGTATGGGGTACCTAAAAAAACATGGTATTAGAATGAATACTAATATTTTCATCCATTATCTATCTTTGGACTTGACTTAACCCAATGATCAACAAGGTTATAACAGGTCGATTAGACATGAGAATACATCACCCATTAACTATCAGTCAAGTTATCATCCACCAAATAAATACATGGCCAAATTCTCATCGATTATAGCAAAGGTATACCACCCATTAGCAAATTATCTACATTATACACAGATTTCTCTTACCATCGACTTCCCCTCAAAAAGATAATACATTATTAGTTTGTTAAAAATGTAGCAAGAAAATATCAGTTTGACTTTGCCTTGGTCAAACTAGAGAAAATTCGAATTTCTATTTATGAAGAAATCTTGGAGGTAGTTAACTGAGGTGACATGGAACTTGTCACCCAGTTAACTCAGTTAATTCGATTTTGGGAAGCTTGAGTTCATTTCAGTATGATTGGTTCCTAATTTGTAGCAATCTATTTTAGGTAAATTAAGTTATGGCCAGTTAAAATAGTTCTAACTATGAGAGGAACTAGTGGAGGTCAAGTTGTGGAAGTGGAACTTCAACCACACTAAGTGATCAACTAGTTAAATAATAAATCAGCCCAAAATAATTGATGCATGAAGACAATTTGAATTACCCAATTTGGATGGAGATTCCAAGGTAGTGTACTATCATTTGTAGACTATTCCAATGTGTACAGGTGGTGCATGCAGTCAGAGGAAGAACCTAGACAAATTGTGCAATCCAATTGAGGGAATTTCTTAAATAATAAGGGCTAATTTCCTCAAGGAAAAGTGCAAGGAAGTAGGATCTTGGAGAGCTTGAAAATTAGCTAAGTGTTGGCCAGAGTTAATCAGTCAGGTAGAGGGATAGACTATACACTTGTAGGTTCTGCTCAGGCTTGAGAACGCATATGTAATTCATCTTTATTCTTTGATTAATGCAATACAGATTGGAAGGATTTTTGAGCAATTAATTTCCCCTAGATAAATCTTTGTGCACGTGTGATAATTCTTCTTGCATGTTTATGATTTGTGTTCTTGATCGTGAATTTAATTCCACAGAATAGTAGAGTAGATTTGAGTCTTGTGTTTTAGTAAATTTCATGAGTATTTTGAGATCTACACAATAATTTCTACATGGTATTAGAGCAGGATTCACAGTAGACTAGAAGTTTTGAAGTTTTTATTGCAGGAGGATTAGATTTGTAGGATCAATTCTTCAGAGCTAGAAGGATGGATTTTTATGGACTAAGAATCGAATATGCCCTTAATAGAATCTCGAATTATGTTGTTTAAAAACACCACATGAAGGCAGTGTTGGAAGATAATGGATTGAAGGAATTTATCGATAATGACATCTTGAAACCACCACCAGTTGATGCTACGGATCTAGCATAATGGAAGAAATGTGTATCCAAGGCAAGGAGAATCATATTGGAGGGTGTATGAGGCAAAATTGTCTCAAATGTCCATGGGAAAGAGACTTTGTATGAAATGTGGAAAGCACTGATAAATTTGTTCCAGAATAGTAGTGACCATAGGAAGCTGGCACTCAAGGATAAACTTTGAAATATCAAGTTGAAGAAGAACGAGTACCTGAGCAGTTTCACACAATGTCGTGATGAAATTGGTCAAGTTGGTGTTACTGTTACAAAATATGATTTGGTAAGACTAGCCCTTCTAGTCCTTCCCAAGAGATGACACAACTACCAAGGTTTAGTGAATGGGAGGGAGAAACTACCAAATTAGGAATGCCTATGGTCTGATTTGGTGCAGGAGGGAATAAGGCAGGATACTAGAGATGCGACTGCATCCAAGGGAGAGGATGACGAAAATTGTGCCTTGGCTGGAAAGGCAAAGAAGGGAAAAGGGAATAAATCCCAATCCAAACCAGAATCTAGTCAATGGGGCAAGAAGAAAGACTTTTCCAGAATCAAGTGCTTTCACTTGCATGAATTCGAACACTATGCCACGAATTATACACACAAGAAAAAAAGAAAGAAGACCTTAGGAGGAGTATCAGGTGAAGCTTTGGCTTCACAGTTCAAGCTTTAATTTACTCTGATTGTATGCATGACCAACATAGTGATGGGGAGTGTGTGGTACTTGGACTCAGGTGCCTTGTTCCATATGATGAGACATAGATTTTTTTTTTTTGATTTGGAGGAAAAATATATCTAGATGCACATCGATATGGAAGATGATGGAATGTACAACACAACCAATATTGGTAGAATCACATTTCAGAGGGAGTTGGGCTCCCCTCTCAGTTTCAAGGATGTGATGTTTGTTTCGGGTCTAAAGAAAAATCTCATCTTTGTCATAGTTTTGGAAGACTGTGGTTATGATGTGATATTCAACAAATGGAAAGCATTCATAAGACACATTGCCACAGGACAGGTAAAGTGGATCTAGGTTTGTGTGAAGAACCTATACAAGCTAGACATGGAGGATTGTGTTACATTGAGCATAAAGGCAGAGAAGGTGTAGAGACATGATGTCGGATAAGTTTGGCATAGAAGACCTGGCCATTTGTATCATGGAGCTTTGAAGATCATGCAACAGATAACCATAGGCCTTCCCAAAGTATCACTAGAGAAACAAGATATATGCAAAGGGTGTACTTTGGGGAAGTACACAAAAGCCACTTTCGATGACCAGGATAGCAAAGCACATGCAGTCCTTGAAAGGATCCACTTCAATGTCTTTGGACCTTTCTCGACATCCTCCACCACCAGGCACAAATATTTTGTCATTTTTATTGATGACTTCTCATAGAAGTACTGGATCTTATTCATGTCAATTTCATAGAATTCAAGGCAATAGTTGAGAAAGAAATGAGAAAGAAGGTGAAGGCTCTCAGGAGAGATAATGGAGGTGAGTAAATGTTGAATGAGTTTAAAAAAAAAAATGTGCAAAAGAAGGCATTCAATGATAGTTGACAACACCCCACAACCCACAATAGAATGGGGTGGTTGACAGGAGGAACTGTAGAATTATGGGAGGAGAGAGAGTGATGTTGCATGATTAATACCTAACTCTGCATTTGTGGGCTGAGGCATGCAACATAATAGTCTATTTTCATAACCATAGAACTCATCGGATTATGGGAATGATTACATCAAATGATTCTTTCTCGGGGAGAAATACAGATGTGTCGCACTTTTGGATTTTTGGAGACTCTGTTTACTACCTTGTCTCCAAACAATCAAGGAATAAGCTAGAGATGATAGCAGAATTAGGGGTATTTGTGCGTTACACAGAAACTCCACACAACTAAAATATGTAATTTCCATCCCTCAGTATGACAGTTGTGTAAAGGGATGTAAAACTTGATGAAGACAAACCCATGCGGTGCTCTCTTGAGAGGGAGATTCAAATCCCACCAAAAGAGGAACTTTTAGCTCCAAAGGAGGAACCTCAAGAAGTTGTGGAGCAGCCATAAATTGAGAAGCAGGGAGTGGAGACAACCAGTCAAGCAGAACCATCCAGAGAAGGCAAGAAAAGGCCTAGGGAAGTTGAGAGACTTGTGCAAGATGCGAGGGAGAATGTGGGTGCTCCTTCAAATCAACACAAGTAGAGAAGGTCACAAGATTAGTACATTGGCTACATTGATCTAATGAATGAGCTTGTGGAGATTGAGTCATCCTCTTTCGAGGAAGTAGTAAAGCATTGAGAAAACTGTATGGGTTGATGCAATGGTGGAGGAGTACGAATCCATTGTAAACAATAGTATTTTGGAAGTGGTACCAAGACCAACAGACAAGTTAGTTGTGGGTTGAGATGGATCTTCAAGGTGAAGCATGTAGCAAATGGAAGCATAGAAAAGTAAAAGGCCAGATTTGTGGCCAAAGGGTACTCTCAGGTTGAGGGGATTAGCTATGAGGAGACCTTTTCTCCTATAGAAAGGTACTCATCCATAAGATCAATCCTTGCTTTGGATGTACATATGGGGTGGAATATCCACCAGATGGATGTGAAAACAACATTCCTCAATAGAGTTATTGAGGAGGAGGTGTATGCCGAGCAACTAGAAGGCTTCGAGACTTTTGATCGAGAGTCTCATGTGTGTAGACTCAATCAAATGTTGTATGGTATCAAGCAATCACCCCATGCTTAGTACACCAAGATCAATAGCTATCTCACTAGTTTGGGCTTCACCAAAAGTGAAGTGGATGCAAACCTCTATCATATTTTGGTAAAAGGTAAATGGTTGATTATTGTCTTATATGTTGATGACTTAATTTTAAATGTTGATGAGCAGTTGATAAAATCTTGTAAAGAGGGCCTTAAAAGAGAGTTTGAAATGAAGGACATGGGTCTCATGCACTACTTCCTCGGATTGGAAGTATGGAAAGGTGATGGGGAAATTTATTTTCTCTCAAGGAAATTATGCCAACAAGATACTTCAGAGGTTTTTCATGGACAGTTGCAAATCCATGGAGACACCTCTAGCAACCAACTAGAGGAAAGAGGATGCTACTTCAGGTGAGGAAGTGGATGCTATTGTTTACTGGAAGTTTTTGGGTTGACTAATGTATCTTGAGAACACAAAACCAACTATGTGCTATGCAGTCAACCAGTTGAGCTAAGTTATGGTTAAGCCAACCAAATTATTTTGGAGGGAAGTTAAGTATGTTCTACAGTACCTCAGAGGCACTACCCAGTTTGGACTATGGTATAGACAAACAAAGGGAGTGAAGATGTGTGGTTTCACATATGCAGATTGAGTGGGGAGTCCATGAAACCAAAAGAGTACATTAGGTGGAATTTTTAGTGTTGAGTTCGTAGTAGTTTCTTTGTACAACAAGAAGCAAAAATTTGTGGCACTCATCTTAGTAGAAGTAGAATAGATGGTTACAATTCAAACAACTTGTGAAGTGATCTAGATGAGAAAGATACTTGTTGGATTGTTTGGTAAGATTATGGATCCAACTATGACCCATTGTGATAATAAAAGTTGCATCAATCTCTCTGAAATCCCGTTTTTCATGATAGATCCCATCATATAGATATTCGGTATCACCATTTACAAGATTATGTGCGGAGGCAGATAATGTTGTTTCAGTACATTATGACATAAGAACAAGATGATGACTTTTTAACAAAGGCCTTGTCAAGAGGGAAGTTCGAGTACCATAGGTGCAGGATAAGGGTGGTATATAATCCCTTTCTTACTAAAAGGGAGTGTAGAAAATGTAGCAATAAAATATCAGTTTGACTTTGCCTTGGTCAAACTAGAGAAAATCCGAATTTCGATTTCAGCGGAAATCTTGGAGGTAGTTAACTAAGGTGACATGCCACTTGTTGATGAGCCCCATAAATGGGTAACTATATGGGCTCATTTTGCCTCCTAACTTAGTTTAATTCACCATTCTCTTAGCTTATTGCATGTTTTTTTATTATATTTATGCTTATGGAGTGAGTTGGGTTGGTTATGATGCCATGGAGTCTAATATGTGTTTAATGCAGATTTTTGTTGAATTTTAAAGACAAAGTCAAAGATTTAATGGACAATTGGTAGCAATAATTCAAAGTGGACAAAGGAGAAGATTTATAGGAGGGTACCTCCCTCATTTATGACTCCCCACTTCGAATTCTCCTTCATGCAACTCGGAGCACAAATAGCCAAATCAATGCACTAGGAGGCAGCTGAGCAAGTGGAGGATAACTTCTGTTTATCTCGAGTTTTGGGAGCCAAGCCTCCCTAATTTTAAGGAATTTGTTGTGAGCTTCAGTTGTATAAGTATAGAGGCTTAGGGCCTCATTATGGAGTTCGTAAAATTTTCAAATTTTTGTTGCAGCTTTGCTCTGCTCAACTTCGAGCTTACTATTGTTGACAGTTTCATGTAATCCTATTATTATTTTGATAATAAAGATGAGATCCTTTTTGAGTTAGCATTGAGTTACCTTAGAGGGCTAAAGCTCTTGGGTTAGGGCCCAATCCAAGTAGCCAATCTCCTCTTGTTTGTATTTATATGCTTTGTTTCGATTTATGGATTAGTTGCTGTTAGATGCATTTCTTTCTTGGTTAAGAATAGGTTGCTTTTGGTGATTTACAAAGTTGTTTCCATTTAAGTTTTCTATAGCAAGTTGAACAGTGATAGAAAGAAGATACAAAAAGGCCATCAACAAAGCCTTGGCCTCCTTTCCTCCCCTGGGGACAATGAACTAAGGCCAAGACCCTCTTGCTGCCACAAAAACACAGATTTTCCTTCTCCATAGGATTTCTAGTGTTGTAGTTTGTTAAAAGGTTAATGATTTGCTTTAGATCTATTTCACCATGCTCATTTCTGTCTTTGCAATAAGTCTTCTTCCATGCTCTCTTTCCTTGTAGCATTTCTCAGCCTTTACTTTCATAGATCAGAGTTTAGACAAGCTTGATGCAAAATTCTGTTTTTTTTTTTAATGTACTTAATTTCCTTGCTTGCTTGATCTCCTTGTTTGATTTTTAGTTCTCTTATAGAAAATATATTCTCAAAAAAATTCATCCTATCAGCCATCAAATTCTCTCGTTGATCTATGCCCACAGGTTGCCCAAAGTTCACCACAAATCTGCCTTAAGTTTCTGCACTTTTCCATAGAATTTCTTCTTTTTCCTTGAACAAATCCAACCATCTTTCTCTCTCCTAATAATTCTTGGTGGACCCTAGGCACCCTAACACATCATCCTAGCCTTCAGCTACCCTTTCCAACCACTCTCACACCTTCAAAACCTTCAAACTGCTCTCGGCATCCTCCTGTAGACCTCATGTAGGTCCCCTGCATCCTCTTGTAGATTTTCCTGTAGGCTTCCTTTTGAAGTCAGATTGTAGGAAAAGCCTCCATAAGGCCACCTAAGACCTCCTAGGACCCATCCAAACCTTCCTACATCTTCTCAAGTCCCGAGACCGCCCTCCATCACCACCTAATCGTTGCCACATTCACAAACAAATAAATTACATGCATGACAATTTCATATAAAAATACATAAAAATTTAAAAAGATTTTTTTCCTCATTTCCTTCTTGAAATAACTTGAATAGATGTTGGTTACTTCCTAGAATAGGTAATGGCATTCATTTCATGATTTTCATAGTGCTTTCTGCAAAAGTAGGAGTAGTTGGTTAAGTAGGTTTTGCTAAGTTTGCTTCACATTTCAGTCTTCCTTTCTGCAAGTAAAGTAGCCTTTGTAGAGTAAGCTTTCCTTTCTTTCATCACATATAAAGCTTCTTCTGGAATCCATAGAAGTTGGCTTGAGCTCCTAGTGATTTTGCACCAACTGACCAAGTGACAGCCTGCAGTAAGAACTAGTACTTGTGCATACAGCACCGTCGCTGCCAAGTTTGTTACGAACTAGTGGGTTTATAAAAGTAAAGTAGGAAGCCCAGGAGTTGCAGCATTATTGCTGCAATACTGGTGCTCACCACTTGTCACTCAGTTAACTTGGTTAATTCGATTTGGGGAAGCTTGAGTTCAATTCAATATGATTGATTGCTAATTTGTAGCAATATATTTCAGTTAAATTGAGTTATGGTCAGTTAAACTAATTCTAACTGTTAGAGGAACTAGTGGAGGTCAAGTTATGGAAGTGGAACTTCAACCACACTCAGTGATCAACCAGTTAAATAATCACTTAGCCCAAAATAATTGATGCATGCAAAGAATTTGAGTTACCCAGTTGAGATGGAGATTTGAAGGCAGTGTATTGTTAGTTGTATACTATTCCAATGTGTACGTGTGGTGCATGTAATCAAAGGAAGAACCTAAATGAATTGCGCAATCCAATTGAGGGAATTTCCTAAATAACAGGGGTTAATTTCCTCAAGGAACAATGCAAGGAAATAGGAGCTTGGAGGGCTTTAAAATTGGATAAATGTTGTCTAGAGTCAGTTAGTTAGGAAGAGGGATAGACTATACACTTGCAGGTTGTGCTCAGGCTTGAGAAAGCATATGTATTTCATATCTATTCTTTGATTAATGCAATATAGATAGGAAGTGGTTTTAAGAAATTGCTTTCCCATAGATAAATAGATGTGCATGTGTGATCATTATTCTTGCATGTTTATGATTTGTTTTCTCGATTGTAAATTGAATTTCGTAGAATAGTAGAGTACATTTGAATCTTTTGTTTTAGTAACTTTATGAGCAGTTTCAGATCTACATAATAATTTCTACACGTTGACTACATAAATGGAAATATTGTAGGTAATCATGCCTTATAAATGACATGAATGTGCAAGTCTAACAATGTACAATGTCATGCAAATGACTTATGCACATAAAAATTAAATGCAACATATTTATCATTAACAACAGTAATTAACAATATAATTACACAAACTAAATATCATATGAGATACAAGAACACTTACTTTAATAACTATCTATTGATTTGCTACAATGCTTAGATATTCCACCCAGTCATAGACCATAATGTTCCAAATATATTTGTGATGGGTCACCTTTGAGTTGGGGATATAACTCCACATGGGAAAATACTCAACTAGAGGAAATTATAGTAATGCAAACAACACCAAATATGTACTAGGTTGGGTACCAACTCCAAAAACCTCCTTAACTATAGTCTTCCAACCCCCACCCTGTGCAACCCAAGATAATGTACCCCCTTCTCTTCATTTTTAGTCCATTGAGTTGTGCCACATATCTCATTAGGATTTTAGCATAGACCAATTAGGTAGTATTAAATTGTTGTAGCTCCAGTAGCTCCACCTTGTTGGCATTGTTGTGTTGGAATTGATGTCAACAAGGTCATGGTCATGATCATGTGTGATGGATGTTGGTTTTGTGGTCCTATTGGTTGGATTCAATGTATTAATAGTGATATGGTTGTGCTGGAATTGATGTCAACTCTTGAGGTCATGCACTTATGTCAACGTCATGACGATGTAGATTGATGGACCATGGTGTATGTCGGTATGTGCTGGCATTGATGGAGCTTGATGGTATAATGTTGGTAATGGAGGAGTTGGAATGTGCTGGAATGTGCAATGATGGACATGTCATGATGATTATTGATGTTAATACACGTAGATGGTGTTGCTACAGTTGATCATACAAATCTACATGTGTTAGAGATGGTTGATGGAACATTAGGTGAGTTGTCAACTAGGTCCTCATTAGGTATTCATGTCTATGCCTATGAGGATGACTTGTAGTAGTGATGTGATGGTTTCATGATGTGCTACAAAGGTTGCATAAGTGCTTCAGATGTGTTGCATCTTGTTCAAAGGTCTGATGAAGAGTGGAGGTTTTTTTGGAACCCTCGCAAACCTTATTTATTGGCCCTTCTAGGTCAACTTGGAAGTGACACTTGGGATGCTTGTTTGATCCATTTGAAAAGGTGTCAGAGGTCATGTCAGAGGTCTGGAGGCATGTACAGATGTAGGGGAAGAGGATGTAATAGATGTCAAAGGTCTTCAGTTGAAGTGTTATATACCTAGGGGGGGTAATATGGGGTACCGAGGGAGGTACCCAAGGTAATAATGTAATAATGGGATGGGCCATAGTAATAAATAAGGTGGTTAACCCATGTCATATAAGGGACCACAAGTAGTTAATAATAATGTAAGGGGCCCATGGTATTAGTTGATGGTATGAGCAAACCATGGTAATGATGCATGGTATTGTATGTATGAGGCCTATATAGAGGCTAAAGACTCCACATGGAGAGATATGAAGAGAATTATTCTTGTATGAACAGGCATATGCTTGTGGAGTGTTCTCCTTCCTTAAGGAGTGAATGTATGGTGTTTCCCTATCATAAGGGTTTGAACAATAAAGAATCATTTCTATCTTATTTCTTGGGTTTATTTCTATTATCATAATATTTTGGGTTAGATCTACAACAAGTGGTATCAGAGCTACAACAAGTGGTATCAGAGCTACAAAAGAAGAATTTCTATCTATTCATATCTTGTTATTCTTGGGTTATTTCTATTATCATAATATTTCCGGTTTAGAGCTACAGCAAGTGGTATCAGAGCTACAACACATGGAAAGAATATAACACAACCCAATAGGGCTAGGATCCGAAGGTGCACAAATTGGACCAAATCAATCCATTAAGGTCACTAATAGTGCACTAAATGCATTCACATCATGAGAGGACCTTTTCAAACCATTTTCAACATTTCTCACGTTTTCTCGAAGCCTCTGGGAATTTCCAAGTTGATTTCCTTCCGAAAAACATGAGCAATGTGGAGAAAATATCATGAAAACCCTCAGTCGCACGGTTGACACTGTCTAAAATCAACTAGGGCTATAACCGCTTCCATATGCCTCAGTGCATGCGACTGGGTCTAAAATTGAGGAAAACCATTAGTCCTTCATGTTGTAGCTCTGATACCACTTGTTGTAGATCTAACCCAAAATATTATGATAATAGAAATAAACCCAAGAAATAAGATAGAAATGATTCTTTATTGTTCAAACCCTTATGGTAGGGCAACACCATACATTCACTCCTTAAGGAAGGAGAACACTCCACAAGCATATGCCTGTTCATACAAGAATAATTCTCTTCATATCTCTCCATGTGGAGTCTTTAGCCTCTATATAGGCCTCATACATACAATACCATGCATCATTACCATGGTTTGCTCATACCATCAACTAATACCATGGGCCCCTTACATTATTATTAACTACTTGTGGTCCCTTACATGACATGGGTTAACCACCTTATTTATTACTATGGCCCATCCCATTATTACATTATTACCTTAGGTACCTCCCTCGGTACCCCATATTACCCCCCCTAGGTATATAACCAAGCTCCTCCCAGGGTCCAACAAGAAGTCTCCTCTACTTTGACAAGCTTCACTCACTCCCCAATGAAGCCAAAAAGGTATGTGATCTTTCCTCTTAAGCTCAAATAGGAAGTCTTGATTTCACTAGCATTAACCCTCAAAAAGTTCAGCTTCTAACCTCCCTAGCCACTAACCCGATGCCTCAATTTATAGTGCAATGGAGGGCAGTTACTAGGTCCTCCTTCAAAGGGATAGAATCCTCCCTCAAAGGGATAGCTCCTCCTAACAAGGGATTAGCTCCTTCTCTTTTGGGATGCATGAACCACTTTGGAGCGAACAATCCACGTCAAAATTCCTTCTAGAAAACTCTAAAATTAACCCAAAGTGAGTTTTTTAAGATAAAAATTGCGCCTTTTGACTTTCACAGGGGTACGCACCCTCCCCTTTACATACAGAGTGTATAAGTACGTAGATATCCTGAACAAAAGGTGCAGGCCCGCAGGCAAAAGTGAGAGAAAGTGCGGAACCAGAGTTACATTGCTTTTTTTGATGTCTTTCTCTCATTTCTAAAGCTTGTTTTGAAGAGCTGAGGTCTGAGACTTGCTTAGGAAGCTGGTATAGGTGGTGATAGACCCATACCGACTACAAATAATCAAGGTGACGATATTTTTTTGTAACACATGGCATCCGGAAAAGGCTAGGCTAGATTGAAATCCACTTTCATAACCTGGCAAGACCATGCCACCGACAACAAGAGAACCATACACCAACATGCAAGTCCATGCATGTCGAAACCAACTAGGAAATCACATATGAAAAAGGTTACCTGTAACTATTCTTTCTAAAGCTGCTTGATCCTGCTTTCCTTTCTTTGATCCTTTCTTTTTTTTCTTTTCTTTTCTCTAGACTAGAGTGCTCCAAGAAAACTCTAAGTGACCAAGAGAGAGAGAGAGAGAGAGAGAGAGAATAATGAGAGAGCTCCAAGCTTGGACTGACAAAAGCCATGAACTAATCCTCAAAAGCCTTTTTGTGAATGAGGCCTCTATTTTCTTCATTTTCCTCCTCATATGCAACCTGTGACTTTTCACCTTACTTTTCTCCTAATTTCCTTTATTTTTTAAATAAATGTGTCAAACTGCCTTTTTTCTTTTTAATAGCTTTGCCTTAGCCTTTTCCAACTTTCATTAGCCAAAACACACATCCAGTGATTCCCACTACGATATATTTTCCCAACATTCATCTTGGAATAAGTGTCCCTTACCCGTGGTCTTATTTTTCCTTTATTAACTTTTATTACATGAACTTTTCACCAAGGTTGTTACAGAACCCTGCCCCTTGGGGAACACCGTCCTCGATGTTAAACCACACCAAGACCTCAGAAAAATTTCTGAAAAACAAACACACTACCTATGGAGCTTTATAACTTAGCTCGTTGCAGTATTTACAATGAAGAACCTGCTCAAAAGGAAAACATCATGACAACATGACAATATAATAACCATACCATTTGTTGGAGATTTATAATTTAGATCATGGCGATATTTACATCCATATACATATACATATACATATACATATACATATACATATACATATACATATATCAAACAGAAGAAAAACATAAATCAACATCAAACCAAAACTTCTTTGCCTCAACCGGAAAGCAATGAAGGATATAGGGCCTGCATCTAATCTACCATCTCCCATGTAGCTTCTTTAGGACCAAAGTTATTCCACTACACTTTAACTTGCTCTATGTCTCTATTCCTGAGCATGATATGTTTCCTCTACAATGTGCACTAAGGCTCCGGTTGGAACTCTCCTTCTTGCTCCACTTGCAATACAGACCAATCAATAACATGATCAAAATCCTTTATATACTTCTTAAGCAATGAAATATGGAAAACATCATGGAATTTCACAGTTAGAGGCAGTGCAAGTCAATATTCCACTGGTCCAATCCTCTCAAGGATCTCAAAAGGCCTGCAATACTATGGTGCCAACTTGGCACATGAACCAATCCTCAAAGATATTTTCTTAGGCTTGATGTGAAAATACACATGCTCCCCAACCTAAAACTCTTTGAACACCCTGTGATGATCTGTGTTATCACAAAATCAGTACTAAGGGCTGCTACTTAATAAGATCTCATGAAACTGTTTCAGACCAGGCTTTAGACTAAGGTTTAGCCTCCTTAGTCAGAGAGGGCTCTCTCACAGATTTTTGATATGCTTTAAAAGGACAAGAAAGATGGCTAACTCTTTAATTTGTATATAAAATTCATGCTGGTTGGAACAACAAAAATAAGGCTTCTCCCATTGGGCTCATGGAGTCATACATTCCTACAGTAAACAAAGTAGCTACTCAATCATGGAAACCAAGGCATATAATGTCTCAATGTTCAAAACATCTACCAAGAAGAACCTCAACTCAAAAACATACACAGGAATTCTGAGCACTTATGTGAATTCAGAGTGATTGCATGTTTAGTGAACTGTAAAACAAGATGAATAAAACCAAACCACATATATTCTGAACATTTGAAACACAAGATGAATCTTGGGAAGAAACAGTGTACTTTCTATTACTGTCAAAACACTTTACATAAGCCAATATGAAAACTCTGTCTTTTGATAAAAATCTCCAACCCTTTTTACATCAGAGTTTTTCCTATATATCTTCACCAAATGTTGAGTCATCAGCACAGTCGGAATCCAAGGCAGCTCGTTCAGTGAATGCCTCTCAAATACATTTAAGCCACTACAGAAATAGCACAAGTGTCAAAGATCAAGAGAGAATCATGCACACGAGGAGATAGAATTAGAGTTTGAATAGGAATAGGACTCTATGTATTGAAAGCACAATACCTTTGTATTTAATAAGTTAGTTTAAATATCGATAAGGTAATTAATGATAGGTTTTCGAGCTCCCCTCATGCTGGAGGAGGAGAGATAAGGTAATCTAGTTTTGTTTAAATATAGATAAGGTAATTAATGATAGGTTTTCGAGCTCCCCTCATGCTGGAGGAGGAGACTCAAGGTAATCTAGTTTTGTTTCTTAAAGCATTACAATCAGTGAAAGTCTACCAAGTATTCCATAATCATTGTATATAACCATTTTATGAATGTTTCTGTTTTGAAAATAACTGACAAGCTGAACAGGAAGACTTTAGCCTGAGGTGAAGGCCCATAAAGTTTGAAAGGGATGCTTATCAGTCATGTGTGAAGTGCAATAAATGGATAGAGGCACTGGTGCTACGAGTTCTTAGTGTACTACAGGAGCACACTATCCCAAGTGGAGCCGTTGTTATCACTTAAAACCACAGTTCACCTATGTCCAAATATTCATATAAAAAAAAAAAAAAAAATTGGTTTAATTCAATAGGTTTCTAGGTGTGTCACTTTGAAATTAGAATTTCAAAAGGTATTGATGTAAGTCCTTGTAAAAAACCGTTAGATGCCCTCCATCATTATTGTTTAAGGCAGGTCTTGTCTTGTTTGCGTCATTTGTGTTTTGCGCGTTTCCGCAGCGCAATCTGATTGGCTAATTTAGCTGCGCAATCATTTTTCCACCTTTTCGCAGCGTATCATTTACCAGCCATTTCGTAGCACGGTTTGTCAATTCATAATTGTCTGCACTACGAAATCGGGGGTTCGGGGTTTTTTGCAGCGCATTTTCTTGAAATTTCAAATCTCGGGAGATGAGTCATTAGGTTCGTCCACATTTTGTCAGTTGATGTCTTCTCCAGGTCATGATAGGATTCATTTCGCCATCAGATTTAGGATCACGCACATGAAAATTATTTTAAGAGATCTTATGAGGTATGGTAGTGTCATAATGTTTATTCATGATGCATTAACGTGCCTGTTGTATGACGAGTGTTTGAAAAAACGCAAAGAAGCCTGAGTTTTCATTTAAAAGGGATCATTGCAAGCGAGCCTGCACTCCAAAGCCGAAGCTGTTTTGTAAATTGAAGTTGCTGATTAGTTCTTTGTGTGAAGATATTCTGAGCAAGATGG